>APFE031614125.1:71883-102361 GCA_000404065.3 Pinus taeda | reverse complement strand
TCCAATTAATCCTCCAATTGATGAGGGTGCCCTTTTAACAGCTCAGACCACATTAATAGAAATGTCTCAGTTCTTTGATGGAATGGATGAGGATGGAAATCTTCAAAATACCAATGGACATGAGAAACCTTGCTTACTGTACCAATACAACTTGATTATTCCTTAATCACTGTGACTAGACATCATAATTATATATGTGACATTTCTGTTCTTGGGAAACCCGTGCTTTTTCATGGCATCAATACACAAGATTATTATAGCCACAAAATAAATGTGTGTCCAAGATACATCAAGATTTCTGTTGGCAAAGAAGGTGAATTAAGAAGGAATGCCTCACGAATTCGCAACTGCTAACAGAACCCAAAACCGACATATAGTCACAAGGAACGAATGCAATATAACAAAATAATGTGCATGCCCAAGACCAAGACCATGTGTATCTGCTTATTACAAAAAAATGGCTGAAATGAAATAAATTGATATCAAAAAAGGGCCAATAATCATGATCTTCATCGTCAGCATCGTAATCATCGACTGTATTGTGATAAAGATGGTGAACTTCCTGAGCAAGGAAGCCTTTAAATCCCCCTAGGCAGTAGAATAATTACGAATATTTTATTAATCAATCTTTACAACTAACGCTAAGCTGTAAAGATACGAAGGGCAAACCTCTGTTAAGGCCATAAAATGTGTCGTTATGGTGCTGCTGCGGCGAGTTCTGATGAGGATGAAAAAATATCTGTGTAGTGCTTCTTCAGAGTACTGACTGCGTTTCAAATCCGATGGCATAACCATATACAATTGCAAGCCCTTCAGATTTCATTACGATCCTCTGAGTTACGAGCTGAATATCGACCACGGGTCTCGGTAGGACGAAGATCATCAGCGCAATGGTTTTTCGTTATCTACCCCAAAGAGCGGGGAGTAAAACCCTAAAATCTTGGAAAATCCCTAAAATGCATACATAACCTTTATGTCATGGTGGACTGGAGGTCGTTTTTAGGTTGCAAATTCCGACAGCTTATAAATCTAGCGATACAACGAAGATGATCCGAGATATGCAGGAGGGCCTCCAGCGACAGAGGCTCCTAAATCAGGTCGACGTAAATGCCTTTGCAGAAGAGGGTCTGCATAGTAGCTTTCATTTGGCACATCACCTAAAGGCTTTCGATAATCTGCCTCCAATGCACATGCAATGTGCTCATCTATTAGTCAAACAAAAAAAAACATCCCAATTATCTGTTCCGACCGAACCAACGAAGGATTCTTGGATTTTTTTTTTCGATTTTAAATAGATACGACTGCACGGAGGGTTCTTTGGGTACGAAAAATTACTCAAACTTCATCGAATACATCTCAGGCGCTCTACAATGATAGTTGTATCCGAGTTGGATCTTTGTTGTTTCAGATTACATTCCTTCCATACACGCTGGTGCGCAGGCAAGATTCAGTGATTTACGTTTCCATGAACTTTTGGATGGCCTTCGATCGGCGAAACATTACAATTTCCTCGTGAATTCTTTCGCATTCAAACGCTGAAACATGGAAAGATGAATTCTTTCACATTTAGACACAGAAATATAGAAACGTGTTCACCAGTCTATTGTTCTTCACCCAACTGTTGTACTTTGCAGCCCCAAAGGAAACCGCGTCTTGTTCTCCAACGAGAACAATCCAGCCGAAGTTGTGGTTCTTCGACTTCACACGGTGTGTTCAACGTTACAGCGACAACCAAACCATTTCATTGTTGAGCAGCTCTCTATTGAACTCCACGTTTTTACCCAAATCGGACACTATTTAAACCGTTCATAGATCATTCGGCTCCGCGACAACTTCTGGGACAAGTCTTTCCCAAAAAGACTCGAAATATTCAGTTTTCACCATAAGAAACAAAAGATATAGGTACAATTGTTCAGATATTATATGCATAAGTGAAAATAGAAATGATCCTTCGAGATGGAGGACCTTCTCTGTTACCCAGAAGCCAAACCCTACACTTGAAGGAACCTAATTAGAGGGTTACTCATTCAATGGTCGCTCTGCTTGGTTCTCATCGATAATCCCTTAATAAATAACTGCGTGAGACGAGATATATACACATACATAGTCACCCAATAGCCGTGATGCCCTTCAACGATGCACTGAAGGCTTTAAGGGAATCCAGACACATAATGTAACAATTTATCCCTTTCAGATCCCCATAATCTTTCAACACAAAGACAACGACACTGATTTACAAGAAAGAACAAGAACGTACTGTTAGAGGGTATAATGAAAAGAGCAGCGTTCAACAGTGAAGCTACTGACAGACAGGTGGGGGCAGCGCATTATGGACAGAAACGTTTATGCACAGTTTCTGAGATTCTGTGCCCTCTTCAGTTGAATACGCTCAAAGTCCATAGATAGAATATGTCAGGGCAGCGCAGGTGTGGCAGAGACGCAGGTATGGCAGAACAGAAGGGAATAAAGCAGAGGCAGAGGTCAGGTAACACATAACTGACATATATAGAGACCACAAAACAAGTGGCTCATATTGGAGCAGGACCAACAATCGCCTGCTCTGATACCATGTTAAACACACATGGGGAGCGAGAGAAATATGAAAGATAAATCATGCAGTACAATTTTTATTGACAAATGATATACATTTATAGTACATTATGTGACCGTTGGGATTCACATCCCAAGGTCTCTTGGACTCCTTTTTTCCATTCAGCTTCCACACTAACCCATTGAGGATTAGGTGTCAAACAATGTTGAATTACCTCTGTCAAGCTTGTATCTGAGTAAAAGGAGCTTTAATGATTGAATGGTGCTTCAGGTTTGATGTAGATGCCATAGGTATTAGGCTGAAGTCATAAATATGATGAAGAGGTTGAATATTTACTTGCTACAGAGTTGATCAAAAGGTTGAATATGATTTAGAGAATGACATACCCTTCTTCAAGATATGCTTAAGGAAATTATTTTTATTCAGTGCTTATATCTTGCCACAAAATATCAACGAATAATATCTACACATAGGTTCTCAAGAATGTGTGATTACGCCATGGTATTTCCATAGTTAAGGGCTACATTGAACTTCAAGATCTACATAATAGTTTTCTCATTAGGTAAGAGCCAACAAACCCACAAATTCCGTTAAAGGGTAAGCCTTGAGTTGCCTCATAAATTCTTCCAAAATCACCTCAGAGCCATCAAGAATTCATTTATTATGGACCAGAACAAATTTCAGGACATACACAGGAGATAGCCTTAGATAGTTTGAATTCTTTAAAATAATTCACCCACATTTGTTCCTTAAGGTTGAAATATGTGTGGTAGAAAGTTGATTCAGGGGCCATATTTTTCACTCTTTAAAACTCTGAATTGTGCCACAAATGAAGTATTTTAGAGGGCCAAAAATCTCACCAATATCGATGGTAGATACTATAGAGGATCTCACAAAAAACAATAATGAAAATATAAAAAAATGATCCAAACAACCATTCCAAACTTGACCTCCTTCTAGGATTTGCAAGACTACTCCAGGTTGCAGAGATGGATAGATAATCACATATGAGAACAATTAATTGCATCTTTTGGAGAGATCAACCCTATTATTTATAAACTAAAATGAGGGCTTATGATGGAGTTGACTTGTACAAAAAGGAGGGAAGATTTGAAATTCGAATTTTGAATTTCAAAATTTAAATTTGGAGCCAAAATGGGCAACAAACTTAGGACCGACTTTAATTTATAAAATTTGATAATAGGCCTTTGATGAATATCCCTTATTGCAATCAAAGTCGACTTCAAAAATATTTAATGAATTCCTCCAATGAAATTCCTTCTAGACCTCAGGATAGATATCTGGCCAATGATGAACTGCCACATCATCTCATTTTGGGGACCTTGACCATACATTTAGGGCATAAATATTAATCAGGAATATCTCCTCATTTGTGAGGAGCTATGAGGCATGCCACATACCACTGGAATCAACATGACGACTAGAATCAAATGATGATGGTCTCATGATCAAAATCATGGTCCTCTACATCCATTTGCAGCAAAAAGTGCGGGGCATCTAGCGTTTCCCTGCTTCTTGTCATTTGGAGATTCCAATCAATGCAAACTGGACGAATATTAAGAGCGTTCAAGAACCAAATTTGAAATAAATTACAACACCATTCAACAACATTCACCTAAATTTTTTACCACTTGTCATACATAATACATAAAGTTGTGCTCACAATTTGGTGGCGATTCTCCCTTAAGCCTTCTTATAACCAATGCAATGTTGTTTGGTACTTTCTCTCCCCCTTTGAAATACATGGAAAATGAGCTCCCCCTATATTACTATATTCCTATATTCCTATGGACTTGGAAACTCACTTTGTATATGCCGAGTGTTCGACCTATCTAGATAGTTGCCTTTCTTCCCATTAGAGAAGAATTAGTGGAGGGAGGTAAGAGGGATACTCCCAATCTTTTCCTTAAGAACTCAAATTGATCTCTTAGGAGAGGTTTGGTGAATATATTAAGCACCTATTATTTTGTAGGTACATGCTCTAAATTTACAATCTGATTTGCAACTTGCTCCTGGAGGAAATGGTACTTGATTGGAATATGATTTTTATTGAAGTGGAAAACAAGATTTTTGGACACATTGATTGCACTTGTGTTATCGCAGAGATTGCTATGGGTTCTTCATATATCACCTACAAATTTGGTAAAGTTTGCTTCATCCATAATAGCAGAGTGTAACAAGAAAGTGCTATTATATATTCTACTTCAATAGTAGAAAGAAAAATTGAAGCCTGCTTCTTGCTCAACCAAGACATAAGACATTCACCAAGAAAGAGAGCACCACCACTGGTGCTTTTTTCTATCATCTACGTCACCTTCCCAATTCTCTT
Source organism: Pinus taeda (assembly GCA_000404065.3). Taxonomy (NCBI): domain Eukaryota; kingdom Viridiplantae; phylum Streptophyta; class Pinopsida; order Pinales; family Pinaceae; genus Pinus; species Pinus taeda. The sequence goes on along the minus strand of APFE031614125.1, from coordinate 97,460 downwards.
TAGTAAAAGCAGTTAGTGGAAAATATTTACCTGGGGGTACTGATGACCATATTCCATTATGGCTCTTAGATATTTGAGAACCATTTTTGCTGTTAGGATATGACTTTGTCTAGGAGTTGCTTGAAATCTTCCAACAATACCAACTGCCTGCATAATGTTTGGTCTAGAGGTTGTCATGTATAAAAGGCTACCAATAATAGATTTGTATAAATTTTGATCCACCTCTAGTGACTCATCAACCTTGCTAATTTTACATCCAATGACTATTGGAGTGCTTACCAAAGAACATTCATCCATGCCAAATTTATTTAACACTTCCTTGAGATACTTTCCCTCTGAAATAAAATACCTTCTGATGTTTGAGTGATCTATAAGTGAAGGAAATAAGAGAGTTCACCAAGCATTGATATTTCAAAGTCGACCTTCATATCAGCTGCAAATTGGCAAGTTAGATTATTTGCATCACTTCCAAATATTATATCATCAACATAGACAATAACTACAAACAAATTTCCATCATTAGATTTCACATATAAATTGTCATCAATTGCACCTCTTTTAAAACCATGCTTAAGCAAGTAATTATCTAGCTTAGAGTACCAAGGCGTTAGGGCTTGCTTAAGAACATACAAGGCGTTTTCCAACCTACAAATAATCATATTTATGCTTTAGATGGAAATTGAAAACCATCACGCTGCTCAATATAGACTTCTTTCTACAACTCACCATTTGAAAAGGCAGATTTGACATCCATCTGATATATTTTAAATTTCTTGAAGCTAGCAGAAGCCAATAACATTTGAATTACCTCTAATTGTGCAACAAGAGCAATGGTCTCATCAAAATCCAAACCTTCAATTTGTGCATAACCTTTGCAAACTAACCTTGCCCTATTTCTTAACACTTCACCATTTTCATTCAATTTGTTACTGAAGACCCACTTTATGCCAATAACATTCTTGTCTACTACTCTTGGAACTAGCTCCCATGTCTCATTTTTCTCAACATAATCAAGCTCTCTGTTCATGGATTTTATCCAATTGTCATCTTGGCTTCTTGAGAAAAGTCCTTCAGTTCTATCATGAAAAACAAGACTACATGCGCTTGTGTATGGGGATTTATTAACCTTCTTCTTGTTTGAACACCACCATGCAAGTCACCTACAATTTGATAAGCTAGGAGGTGTTTTTGCACATACCTTGCGAGATCTCTTGATTGTGGACTGAATGGCTCTTCAAAATATTCATTTGTAGCAGGTTTATCATTGTCCTTGTTGTTCCTTGGAGACAACCTCTGGTTGTAGGAGTTTAGTGCCCAAGACATCTATAGAAATTTGATGAAGACTTTTTTAAATAACTGTTTGGAGCAAGATCATGAGGGATGAAATTAATATTCTAGTTCAAAAACTCATCATTATAGCCAAAATAGTCAGGTCATTGAGGGTTACCGGGTTTAAAAATCATAAGATGACAAAAAACAATTTTAAAGAGACAAGATTAAAAGTTGAGCCAGATGGAATTCAAGGTTCGAACCTGAGAGTGAAATTGATGAAAGAATTAACGAATATGGGTGGATTTATGAAAGAAATGGAGCATCCACTAAGGTGCTCTGACCCAACTTGTAGGTGCCATTTGAAACATGTAGTTGCATAGACAAATATGTAAACTTGATTGGAAAAATCCTACTCCATCATACACCTCCAATAAAAAAAACATAATAGAAAAAATAAAAAATAAAATTACAAGAACAAACCAAACAAATGCTTCAACTTTGTTCAGTTATGAATTTACACTGATTTTTATTAACAAATTCCTAGTAAACTTAGTCCTTACATAGTTATCAAACTCCCGGCCTCAGAACCCTCATTTGATGGCCTAAATCAGTTACATAACTGATTTATTATTACGGATATGAAATTATTTAACTTCTTTTAAAGAGTTTATATACTTTACCAATGGTAAAACTTTTAAATAAATTTAATATTATATATAAATAATATATAGTATTAAATGGTCTATCCTCTTTCAATAAAGTTATTGCAATGCATGGTCGGGGCTTTATTTAACCCATTATACTTATAGACAATACACAATTTGAACAGAATACAAGTAGAGATGGAGGTCAAAACTGCAAACCACTACATGGGGTTTACTATGGTGGTCTCTGCTTTCAACGTCAACCGTAACAACTTGTATAATTTCTCAGCAAATAAAATTTGGAATTAGCTAAACATTCACAAGACAGTAAGATCGATTAGCATAAATTCGCCCAGCAACAATAATATAATACACACCTTCAAAAACAATATAATACAGATCTTCAAAAAGGAGAAAATTTCAGATATCAGTGTCGAACTCAAAGAAGAGTGGGCACTGTATTACTCTGCTTGGAAACTTATTGTGTATCTTCCATTTTGGTTGGAGTTAGTAGATCATAACAGGTCATAAAATTGAATGACAACTTTTAAACTTGTAGAATTGAGACTTCTGTGATTTGTCATCGTTGTAAGGAGAGCTTTAGCGTGAATCACATAAGAAAGATTTTTGCCAACTTTTAAACTATAAATGAAGGAGTTAAATGTGTGAGCTAGAACTAGGGTTTTGGCTATCAAATTCAACCTTTGTTCAATTTTCGGAGGAATATTTAGACAACAAACTTCAGGTGCACGTTCTAGACAACTGGAGGCAAATTTTGAAAAACTGCAACATTGGTCTTTTGCAGAGTGGCCGATTTCAAGAAATTGTGAGCGGTTTGGAAGATTTAGTTGTTTCTATTGGAGAGTGTATGTCTAGTGTCGCAAATTATTTTTTCTTTATGAATAAACCAGATGAATGATTGATTTTGGCCAACGCACAGGAGTCGTCAGTCAAATCAAATAATTGCAGGTATCCTCATCCTACCAAAGAAAGTTTAACAGGGAAATCCCCGCATCATTAGATCTACGGTTGACGTTGGAAGAGGGGATCACCATATTAAATCCCACGTAGCAGTTTTTTTTGCTCCCAGTGGAATTGTGTATTGTAAAACGAAAGAAAGAAATACTTATTTTAAAGTCTATGAAGTTAAAGATAGAGTATGGAACATATTGCTTCTTCATCTGCTTGATGTATTAGGCCTTTTTCTGTGAAGCTTCAAAATAAATGCCCCTTCTGGACAAACCCCTAGCTAAATAGATTATCCAAAGAGTTAGTTGCCACCGTATCTACATAATTTTCCTTGTTGTCTTTGAAGGCCTCACATTCTAAAATGAAATGATTTCTTGTTTCCACTTTTCTAGAAGAACAAAAAATGCATACTCTTTCCTCTCACACTTATTTTGGCCTTTTCCAGTGTCTTGTTTCACAACAGAGTTGATGAGAATTAGTCATTAACTGAGCAATAAGAATTTTGGCTCTCCATGAGATATTGGCCTCTATGTATGATTTTGGTTGATGACTATGAGTGGGATTAAACACTTCAATATAGTACTATTTCTTTCTTTCTAGCTCCTTATCCCAAGTACGCTTGTGGAACTTTTCCATAACAAAAGATTTTATTTCTGTGCTCTTTATGGGACACACATTCAAGCAAATACCCCATTTACTAAACCATTTGTTATTTTGCTGCATTCAAGTATTTTTTCTCTTGCACAATCTGTCAATAAAGACAACTTTAGGCTATCTACCCTCTTTCGTTTGCACAATTTTTTTTAAATACCTTATGACTCACACCATAGAAATCGCTTCAATAGGAGCAATCCATGTTTCACTTAACAAGATAGCATAATGAACTGCACTTTTAATCTGGAATTTGTTTGTAATCAAATGCTTTTGGATTTTCTCAATTTGTCTCCAATGCATGTCATGTCAGATGTACTGCTAGCCCATAGTTCACAACCATAGAGAATCACCACAATCACTAGAAGCCCAAAAAGAGTTTGAGTGGTTTTCCAGTCCCATAAATCCGTTTCTCTACACCTATTTTGAAAAGCATAAAATTCTTTCCAACCCCCCAAAGTTCTTTTCTTTTTACAACCATTCCAACTTAGATTTTTGTTGAAGTTAATTCCGAGATATTTGTAATCCACAACTTTTTCCAGAATGTTGCTTGCAAAGTAGAAATTATGTTGGTTATGTTTTTTTTCTTAGAGAAAACCACTACTTTCCTTTCGCTGATATTGACTTGCATCCCCACACTTCTACAAAAATGCTCAAGGGATAGTAAGTGCTCTTGCAAACAAAAGAAGCCTTATAACAAACTTGCCCAAATAGATACGATCGCCCCCTTGTGAATTTAACCACTCCTCAAGCTTGTCGATATATAAACCAAAAAGGGTAGGAGACAGTGGGCAACCTTGCTAACCCCGATATTGCTTCTGAAACTTTCAGAAATGCCTTCTGAAGTTTTAATTTTGACTTTCACCTCTTCATACGGCTTATGCACAACTTCTCTCAAATGTTTAGGAACCCCAAGTTCCTTCATTCCGTGCCAAAGCTTATCCCTAGGAACTGAGTCAAACACTTTTTTGAAATCAACAAAACAACAAAAGACTTCTTCATTTTTTTGCCAAACTTTTTCAATGATGTACCTTAAAGTTATACAATGATCAACTGTGGAATGTCCAGGTTTAAAACCTACTTGCCTTTTAGCACACTTATCTATTTCTTCTGCCCACTTTCTAATTTTGTTTTCTAGAATGCTTCCAAATAACTTTGAAAACAAATGGTTTATCATGATGGTCCTATAATTGGAGAGATTATTGATGTCACCACTCTTGAAAAGAGGTATTTCCAGACTAGTTTTCCAATTTATTGGGAGCCCCCGTCGTATGATGTTGTTGAGAATTTTTGTAATGTGAGGTGCAAGAATCCTTGAGCCCCACTTTAGATATTCTACTTGGAGTTCAGCTAAGTCTTTTGCTTTTCCAACACCCAACTTCTTGATACCCATCTCTACCTCTTGCACCGTGAAGAGTTCAATATCAGTGTTTACCAAGGGGGAAGGGTTACCCTTGGGATCTTGCTCATAGAGTTGTCTTGCATAGTCAAACCATTTAGAAGCTATAATACTATTTCTAGTCTGTATCCTTTTCGGTTGGATCTCCTTCCAAAATAATATGGGATTATTTTTCTCAAGGAAGATTAGTTCTTTCCTCCTTGAAACCATGAAATCGACCTTTTTCTTGTTTACTAACTGCTTGTAAGCTCTGAGATTTATGTTATCCTTGTTTGACTCTTTCCACATTCTCTTTGCCTTTTTGCATTCCTCGTCAAACCAAGCATTAACCGAAAAGCAATTTGTTTCAAACTTATTAATTTTTGCTCTTTTGCACTTTGCAAGTGTGCATTGAATTAAATGTGTTAATTCATGACTATGAAGGCTGTGAATTGTGATTTTCTCCTTCTTGAAGAGCCTCTCTAATGTCATTTCAAAGGTATTATAATTTTCTGGGGTCAAAATAATTCTGTCCCATGGGAGGTTTTGTTGGACATGTTGTATTTTTGACTCTAATTGTTTCTTTTTGGTCCAAGAGAAACATAAATAAATTGGCTTGTGATCTTATTTTATTCCCACTGTTGATCTCCAATCAAAACTTCCTCCATTTTCTCACACAAACCATGCGAGCAAATTACGCAATCTACTACACTTGCTCCATTGTAAGTATTGCAAGTGAAATTATCATACTTTTCCCATCTAGTCAAGCCATTACAAATGACTAAGTCAAAGCCCCCATATAGAATAAGAAAATTTTCACCAAAGAGATTGCAACCCTTGTCCTCTGAAATTCTTTCCCACTGATAATTACTCTCTTCTATAAGCCAAATAGGGTCACAATCATCTTTACAACAAAGAATGCTAGCTTTCTCATTTGCAGTCCTAAAATTGATTTTCTCCACTATAAGGACTTCACCTAGCCACGAATAAGTTACAATATTCGCTTTTAAGGCTGCAAATGGATCTTTGTGGTCAAGCCCTCTACCTTTGTAGATATTTGAAACTTGTGGCGCAAAATAGCATGCTGTAATTATGAAGTGGTTTCCATTTTCTGATATTTTAAACCAAATGAATTGCTTATTTGAGTCTTCTTTTTCTAACTGAATGAGACGATCTTCTTTCTTCCTTAATAAAACCATGATACCCCTGTGCCCTTTGCCATTCCCTTCTGCCTTGTTCCACACTGTCATCTTCCAGTATCCTTCAAACATAGGTGTTTTGCACCCTTCATGCTTATATGTTTATATGAGGCAAATTATGTCTCTATTTTCCACAATAGACCCTAACCCAGGTCCTCATCTCCATGGGTAACCTCTACAACTCCAACAAACTAATATTAAGGAAACCTATGTATGACTTGATTGCTATTTATTTTGACATGCAAGACTCACATTTGAGTCTTTGTCCTTGCTTTCCCATACTGACCTTAGTTCCTAATTTCCTATTGAAGAGTTTGTTGGCTCTTCTTTATTACCATCTTGCTACTCTATTTTGGAAGGAGGTCCAAATCGCACTATCACAAATTTTCCTTTATAAATCCATGCTCTCTTGCCTTCTTCTCTTTTTGCTCTAAACTTTAACATTTCCTCCCTTCTTTCCTCCCGTTGTTTTACAGTTAAATCTTTTTGAGGAAAAAATGAGAACCCCTCAATAGATGTTTCTTACTTAGAATGATATATTTATCCCGCAAACTAGGCATGATGACTTTTATGGGCCTGGCCCTCTCCCGTTAAACTTACCCACCCTCCATGCTTGGCATATTTTTCCTTGCCATAAAAACTTGTCTTTCAAGAAGTCTCTTGCGAGGTCAAGAGTACATTCATTTTTCCCATAGTCTTTCACCCCTTTAATAATTATGTTTGCTGCCCTATTTTGTCTTTTCTTGCCTTCTCTATCTTGCATGTTGTCAACCTGAATGTTTGTTTCTCCTTTCTTATTATCATAATTGCTAATAACTTGAGCCCAAGTTTTGGAAACTTTGGTGGAATCTCCTTTCCTTTCTTTTCTTGCTTTCTCTTCATGGTTGTCTACTTTGGCAATCATTTTTCCTTTATCTTGGGATGATTTCACATTCACCACCTCTGTAATTTTTGCTATAGATTTCTTTATGTTTTGCACATTTGCCTTCATGTGTTGCCATTCTGGCTTCCCTATCAGGAGAGCTTCCTGTAGCAATGCCACTTGTTCTTTTAAAACTTTGTTGTTGTTTGCTAAACCCTTGTTCTCAGCGATTATTATATGAATTTTATGATCTCTTTCCTGCTCTTTAGCTTCTAAAACCTCCAACCTTTGTTTTGAATTTAACAATTCTTTCGCATAAAGATCAGATGACCATGCGAGAGGTGTGGACGTGGGACTATATAATGTAGAATCATCAATGGCTTTTCCTCTAGACTTCTTGTTGCCACATGCTTGTAGAGGGGACTTGTTTGAGCGCTTCTTGTGAAGGGCTCGAGTAATTTCCTTTTTATACCATTTTTTTCCTTGTCTGCTCCTATTTTAGATGGGCTAGCCTTCATTTTGAAATGCCTCGATACTGTTTGGAACTGACCCAAACCCACTTCTCAGCTTTGGTAGATGAGGAAATTTTCACTTCTCCTAAATCATTTGTCTCCACATGTTCTGAAATTTCTTGTTCCTTTGTCATGTTTGAATGCATTTGCTGTCTAACCTGTTTCGAGAAATATGTAGGTCCATAAAATGCCAAGATTACTTCACACTTCTCCCTGCTGTTCAAGTTATCACTGCTCCTTACTCGCTGCTTGATACTTCTACTGCATAAAATGTCCTTGCTCTCACACTGCTCATTGTTCACTGCTCGCTACTCTCACTGCTGACTACACTGCTCAAAATACATCTCAACTCAGGATCACAAATAATTCCCCTTTCTATCGACTCTACCTTCAAAGTCGATGCAACTAACAATTGCTTTACCATAGCCATTCATTGGGAACAATAAATGTATTACATGAGAAGGAAGGTCTTGCTGTTTTGATCATTTTGGATTGCTGTGGAACCCTTTCTAAGTTTCAAGGCAGAAGGCCGAAGCTGAAATCCCTTCTAAGGTTAGATACATAAATAGCCAAATATCCTTTAAAATGATATGTATGCTTGCTGCTGCTGCTTTTGAAAACTCAAAACTGCGACTTTTTTTGGAATGAAATTCAAAATCAATAGAAGTTGTTGCAGTGAGGATGAGCTCTGAGAGGAAAATGTTAAAGGGAATGAATAACTGAATGTATGCTGGTGGAAGAAGCAACAACCGCTTGCTAAAGGAGACGCTTGATTAACTGCATACAGAGGGTTGTAGATCGTCCACCTCCTTCTGTCAAGTATCCACCCTAGTGAAATCTAATGGGTTAAATAAATCTCCAACCATGCGTTGTAATAAATTTATTGAAAGATGAGAGACCATTTAATATTATATATTATTTATATATAATATTAAATTTATTTAAAGTTTTATTAATAGTAAAGTATATAAACCCTTTAAAATAAGTTAAACAATTGCATAACTGTAATAATAAATCAGTTACATAACTGATTTAGACAACCAAATTAGGGTTCAGAGGCTCAGAGTTTGATAACTATGCAATGATGATTTTTCTCGGAAACTTGTAAGTGAAGATCAATTTAATTCTATAACTTGGGAAAAGTTGAACTATTTGTCTTGTTTTCTCCTTTACTTTCAATTTTTTTATTTTTTTCTATTATGTTTTCTTTTATTGAAGGATGTGTATGATGCAGCAGGATGTTCAAATCAGGTTTATAGATTTGTCTATGCAACGCCATGTTTCAAATGACACCTCCAAGTTGGGTAAGAGCACCTTAATGGGTGTTCCATTTCTTTTGCAAATCCACCTATATTCATTATTTCTTTCATCAATTTCACTCAGGTTTAGAGCTTGAATAACATCTAGCTCAAGTTTTAATCTTGTCTCTTTAAAATCGCTTCTTGTCATCTTATGAATTTTAAACCCTGTAACTCTCAATGACCTGACTATTCTGGTTATCAATGATGAGTTTTTGAACTAGGATACGAATTGCATCCCTCATGATCTTTCTCTGAACAACCATTTGAAAAAGTATTCATCAAATTTCTATAGATGTCCCAAGCACTGACCTCCTACAACCAGAAGTTGTCTCCAGGGAACAACAAGGACAATTATAAACTTGCAACAGATGAAGACATTGAAAAGCCATTCAATCCACAATAAAGAGATCCTGCAAGGTATGTGAAAAAACACCACTTGGCTGATCAAATTGTAGGTGACTTGCATGCAGGTGTTCAGAAAAGAAGAAGGTTAATAAATCCCCCTACACAAGCACATGTAGCCTCATTGTAAATGATAGAACTAAAGGACTTTTCTTAAGAATCCAAGATGACAATTGGATAAAATCCATGAACGAAGAGCTTGATCATATTGAGAAAAATCAGACATGGAAGCTAGTTCCAAGACCAATAGAAAATAATGTTATTGGCACAAAGTGGGTCTTAAGTAAAAAAATGAATGAAAATGGTGTAGTGGTAAGAAATAAGGCAAGGTTAGCTTGCAAAGGTTATGCACAAATTGAAGGTTTAGATTTTGATGAGATCTTTTCTCTTGTTGCACGATTAGAGGTAATTCAAATGTTATTTCCTTTTGCTAAATTCAAGAAATTTAAAATATATTAGATGGATGTCAAATTTGCGTTTTTAAATGGTGAGTTGTAGAAATAAGTCTATATTGAGCAGGGTGATGGTTTTCAATTGCCAGATAAATCATAAACCTGATTATATTTGTAGGTTGAAAAAGGCCTTGTATGGTCTTAAGAAATCCATAAGGGCTTGGTCCTCTATGCTAGATGGTTACTTGCTTAAGTGTGGTTTTAAAAGAGGTGCAATAGAAGGTAGTTTATATGTGAAATCTAATGATGGAAAATTGTTTGTAGTTATTATCTATGCCGATGATATAATATTTGGAAGTGATGCAGATAATCTAACTTGCAAGTTTGCAGCTGATGTGAAGGCCGAGTTTAAAATATCAATGCTTAGTGAACTCTATTATTTTGTTGGCTTGTAGATCAATAAAAAATAGGAAGGTATTTTTATTTCATAAGGAATTATCTCAAAAAAGTGTTAAAAAAATTCGGTATGGATGAATGGGCTTTGGTAATCACTCCAATGTTAACTAGATGTAAACTTATCAAGGATGATGAGTCACCAAAGGTGGATCAAAATTTATTCAAATCTATTATTGGTATCCTTTTATACATGACAACCTCTAGACCAAAAATTATGTAGGTACTTGGTATTGTTGGAAGATTTCAAGAAACTCCTAGACAAAGTGATCTCCTAGCAGCAAAGATGATTCTCAAATATATAAGAGCCATAATGTAATATGGTCATTGGTACCCCCCATGTAAAAAAAAAATCACTAACTGCTTTTACTGATGTAAATTGGGAAGGTGACATAGATGACAGAAAAAATCACCACTGGTGGTGCTTTCTTTCTTGGTGAATGCCTTATATCTTGGTTGAGCAAGAAGCAGGCTCTAAGTTCTCTTTCTACTATTGAAGTAGAATATATAGCAGCAGTTTCTTGTTGCACTCTGTTATTATGGATGAAGAAAACTTTACCAAATGTGTAGGTGATATATGAAGAACCCATACCAATCATCTGTGATAACATAAGTGCAATATGTGTGTCCAAAAATCTTGTTTTACACTCCAAGAAAAATCATATTCCAATAAAGTACCATTTCCTTTGAGAGAAAGTCGTAAATTAGATTCTAAAATTGGAATATGTACCTACAAAAGAACAGGTGCTTGATATCTTCACCAAACCTCTCTTAAGAGAGAAATTTGAGTGCTTAAGGCAAAGATTGGGAGTAATCCCTCTTACCTCCCTCCACTAATGCTCCTCTATTAGGAATAAAGGAAATTTTTCCAGATCGGTTGAACACTTAACATATACAAAGGGAGTTGTCAGGTCCACATCAAGATAGTAAGACAGGGGGAGATCAGTTTTAGGGGGAGATATTTTTCCATTGATGTCAAAGGGGGAGAGAAAGTACAAAACAACATTGCATTGGTTATAAGAAGTACCATGGGAGAATCGCCACCAAAATTTAAGCACAACTTTATGTATTATGTATGACAAGTGAATACAACTTTTAGGTGAATGTTTTTGAATGGTGTTGTAATTGATGTCAATGTTCATTCTTGAACACCCTTAATATTCATCTAGTTTGCATTGATTGGAATCTCCAAATGACAAGAAGCAGGGAAGCCCTAGATGATCGACACTTTTTGAGTGAAATGGATGTAGATGGAAATTATTTTGATTGTGAGACCATCATCATATGATTATAGTCATTGTGTTGATTCCAATGGGATGTGACATGCCCCATAAGTCCTCACATATGAGGAGATATGCTTGATTAAAGTTTATGCCCCGAAGTTATGGTCAAAGTCCCTAAAATGAGATGATGTGGCTATTCATGATTGGCCATATATCTATCATGATGCCTAGAAGGATTTTCATTGGAGGCCTTCATTAAATATTGTTGAAGTAAACTTTGATTGCAAGAAAGGATATTTGTTAAAGGACTATTATCAAATTTTCTAAATTAAAGTCAGTCCTAAAATTTTGTTGGGATTTTGGCTCCAATTAAATTTTGAAATTCAAAATTTTAATTTCAAATATTCCCTCCTTTTTGTACAAGTCAACTCCATCATAAGCCCTCCTTTTTGTTTATAAATAAGAGGATTGATCTCTCCATAAGATGCAATGAATTGTTATCAGTTGTGATTATCTATCAATCTCTCCAACTTGTAGTAATCTTCCAAATCCTAGAAGGAGGTCAAGTTTGGAATGGTTGTTTGGATCAATATTTTATATTTTGGTTCTAGTTTTTCATGTTTGTGAGATCCTCTATAGTATCTACCATCTATCTTGGTGAGATTTTTTTCCTTATAAAATACTTCATTTGTGGTACAAGTCAAAGTTTTAAAGAGAGAAAATATGGCCCATGAATCAACTTTTTGGCACACATATTTTTTACTCTTAGGTTACATATTTGGGTGAACTCCTTGAAGGAATTCATATTATCTGAGGCTATCTCCTGTGCATGTCCTAATTTTTTTTTTCTAGTGCAGAATAGATGAATTCTTGGTGGTTTTGAGGTGGTTTTGGAAGAATTTCCAAGGCATATCAATGCTTATCCTCCAAGGGAATTTGTGGGTTTGTTGGCTTTGATGTGAGGATAAAACTACTTCATAGATCTTGAAGTTAAATTTAGCCCATAACTATAGAAATACCATGGCATAATCACATAGTCTTAAGCACCTAGGTGTAGACCTTATTCACTGATATTTTGTGGCAAGATCCGAGCCCTAAATATAAATAATTTCCTTAAGCATATCTTAAAGAAGGGTATGTCATCCTCTCAATCATATTCAACATTTTGATCAACTCTATAGTGAGTAAATATTCAACCTCTTCATCATATTATGACTTCATCCTAATAACTGTGGCATCTGCATCAAACCTGAGGCGTCATTCAGTCACTAAAGCTCCTTTGACTCAGACACAAGTTTGATAGAGGTAATTCAACTAGTGGTAGGATTTGTTTGACTCTTCGTAGTAGATATGGGAAATTATTTTGAATAAGGGCTTTCAATATCCATACCTCTCAAACCTCTGTGGCACATTTCAGAGTCTGTTCTAAATAATCACTAGGGATTATCATTTATTTGTGACAATGTTGAACAATTTTGCAAAGGCTTGCATTTGAGACTAGGTCATCTTAAGTATTTCATTTATTTTAATTTGTATTGTAGGTTGGATATTGTTGGCCTCTTGATCAGTCAAATGATACAAACTTTAGGTCTCTTAATATGATCTAGTGCATCCTTTGTTTTTTTGTCCTTTGAGACATTTTAGTGCATGATCTGATGCTTATTGCAGACACAAAGAAGGAAAGTCTGAATGTCCTCTATTGCATTTGTTTGAGGTCAATACTTATATATACTAGAAGTGTCTTTTGAATGAGATAGTCCATCTCTAAATATTAAGTGTGAGACAAAATATTGTAAGGAGCATATTTTGGAGACTAGCATTAGGCAGACCTAAGGACTATTCTAGCATTTGTTTAGGTCATCTGGGCATATACAAATAGTCAAACCTTGATCATAGGAGAAGTTGTTATTTTTAGATGAGGGAAAATTACACAATTTTCATTGCTAGACACTCTGATATCAAAAGTATATTTTTGAGAGTAGGACTCTTCAGATAGAATACTTGGAGAAAACCCACAGTTGCATCTCTTCATCAACAATTTTGAAATCACTCAAAGGAATTCCTTGTTGATTTTTAATTTTGGGTAGATCCTTTGACACATATTGCTAAGGCATGTGATTGATCTTTGAAGTGATTTAAGCCTCTAGTCATGGTAGAGACTGAAGACTCATAATCACTATAGAAACAAATTTATATTTGAAGTAATATTTGTTGGAATGGCATTTGTGGGAGATGAAATTGTGTCCTTGTTTGTATACAAAGGTATGATTGGTATTTACTACAAATGTCCTCTAGGTAAGAGGTAGAACATATGAAGTTTGGCTTGACTGTCGTGATGTTTTTAGGCTTACTTGACACTACAACAAATCCTTGTTATTAGCTCCCTTTCTTTCTTCCAAGGACTGTTTTGGTGTATTTTTCTTCATTTTTTTTTGAAAAAGTAGGTGCTATTTATTAGGATGGCATAATTTTTGGCTTTGATTTTGCAAACCAAAACATTTAGAAGATAATTTAGGAAATAATCGCATCATAAATATCAATGGAAGTAGTTCCGTAAATTAGTGCCAGAAGTAACATCATAAATAACATAAAAAATAGTGTCGCCAATTTCCCTAGAAATAGTGCTAGTGATAGCGCCAGGTTTAGCTCTTTTTTTGCACTGACATTACCTCCTTGGTTAGCTCCCTTTTTAGCCCTGGAATTAGTGTCAGATGTGCCTAAATAGTTAATTAATTTAGGTGTTGGAGGTTAGTGGATAGGGGATTTGAGGATTATGGGATTTATGGATTTAGGGTACATGGATTAAGGGTTAAGGGATTAGGCATTAGGGTTTAATGGATTAAAGGTCAAGATCTAAGGGGTTTGGTGCTTACGGGTTAAGTAGTTTAATGGTTAATGGATGGGCTTTTTTAAGTTTGGATGGTATGTCGAAGCTTGTCGTTATAGGATTAAATTTTAGTTCCTTTACTGATTTGGATTAATTAGGTTTCCAGGTGTTGTTGTTGTTACATAGACAATTGCTTAAGCACGTACTGCCTTTCCTAATCAAACCGAATCTAGGAAATCCAATTATTTGTCCAATTAATACATATCTCACCCTATCATAATACTGCATGATTAGACCATTCTGACACCATTACATTTTACAATTAAATCAATGTAATTGCTGCTATTAGTAACAACACCTCATCATTATTACTTATTATTATTATTCGTGTTGTTACATCTAGATATTAGTGCAGTCATTCAGAAAATTCTTTTGATTTAAAAGTTCTGAATTGGTAATAAGGAGAAGTAACTGCTGGTAATTCAAACACCTTAACATTCTCCTATGAGCAAGCTTCTATCTGCACTAAAGCAACTCTATAACATGTTCCTAACATTGTTGAGTAGTGCGATTGTGAGAAGCTAGGGGTGGAGTAATGATTAGACACAAACCTGACTCTCTTAATGCGTTGTTACAACATCCAAAAGAATTGGAAATTGTTTGAAGGGTTGGATGGTTGAGTTATTTTGAAAAATTACTGGGTTTTAGTGAATTAATCACTTTAGAATTTTCCTAAGCCTTAATTGAACAACACTCTATGGTCAGGGGCTTTAGAATTGTTGTTACATAAAAATTTATCACAAATGTGATAGGCCTTCTTAGGACATGAGAATGATGGTTCTCAAGGAAAGTGGCCAATCCTGAAGCTAAGGCCATATTATTACAAGAGGGAGAATAATTGACGCCCAATCAAAAGGTTTTCGATAGAACATATCTTCCTCACCCTTGGGAAGATGTAGCCCTCTTCATCCAAAAATTCATTACCTGTGAGGGTTGTTTTGGGATTATTTTCACTTATCACTTTCAATTGCTGGCACACTTAAGGACTTGAGGATAGGGTGGTTGATTAATTTACCATACTACTTGTTGAAGTCATTATAGCACATGGCAGAGGTTGTGAAAGGGATTAAACATCCATAAAATTACATCACTAACCATGCTCTCATTAATAAGCATCATGAATTCATTACAGAGACAAGGGATCTCATGGAATACTTTGATAGTGAGACCTTGTGCTGGTGCGTATGAGGAGCATGAAGAGAGTGTTGAAGCAAAACCCAGTGCTGAAGCAGCCCCTGGCGTTGAAACAACACCAAGTACTGAAGTAGGTTGGGAATATCAATGAAGGTAATATTGCAGAAAAGGAAAGTAAAAAATCCAATTGGTGAAAGAACCCCTGGGAAAAGGGTATGAGTATCTATTATACTAGAAGAGACTAAAAAACCTACTGTTGCAACTGAGGGGGAATGTGCTAATATAATTGAACCTGATGGGTTTGAGGAGCAACAAGATAAAGAAAAGCATGAGAAGTCTGTAAAGGAAGGCCCTTGTTACATAGTATTTTTTCACGCCTATTGAACTTCCCTGTGACATACCCTGAAGTGCTCGAAACATGACCATTATACAATATAATCATCCATGTATACAACTCAAATCCCTCCTAAGACTTCATTTGGAAAATGTCTTGATATTTCCTTGAAGAAATACATCTTAAAACCCTAAAATGAGAGTCATTTCTCTTATGAGGCTTAAAATTGCGATGGTCGCCTGTTGTACCGTGTTTGACCCACGATGGAATTTCTCTGTTCCCTAGCATACCTGCGATGATCCAAAAAAGGTAATTTTCCGAAAGGAGATGAGAAGCTTCGTGATCTAGAAGCTTCCAGAGAGGCGAGCTGGAGGTGGTTTCGCATACATGAAGTTGAATCCTCCTAACTTGACCTCTTTTTTTTTCATCCCTATGAGCTACCTCCTTGAGATGTGGGCCTAATACTATCTTTGGAGAAGTCCTAACTCCCTCCCCCAGCCTATAAATTCCTCCTCTACCATTCCCAAATGGTTGGTCTATGTCCATTTGCACCCCTATGCTGAGCTTGTGCCTAGAGGCTCTTCATTAGACTTGGGAAGGAGTGCTTAGAGAGTTTCTTGACTTGGACTTGGATTACCACTCAAGGAGAGCCTTTCAACATCAAGGCTATGGTTGTAAGCTTCCCTTTATTCTTTAAATAATATACAACTGCTGGTTCATCTTCCCAAAATATATATGTTCATCTATGTATTAGCTTGGCATTACTTGATTAGTTAAGTAGGTTGTTATTGGATTTTCTATTGGTTTTGGCATGCTTTGTTGTCTCTTGATCATTTGTGTAGGTACATAGGCATTGAGAGAAGCAGGAACAAGTCTGTGACACAAGCAGTTCGAGGCCCTCAGCAAAGGAAACTGGAATAACATCAGAATGAAGTAGGTCATCTCTTTCGTTCTACTTTTCAATTATAACCTAGGAAGATGTCTAGTTGATTGTCACTTTAGCTGCTATACCCACTCATTGGGCTAGATGGATCATCTCTGTCTATAGAGAGGATTAACCTTGTCAACAAAATGGTGACTCCGCTAGGGAGATATGACCCAAACCCTCCATTCCTTCACCTTGTCTTTTGACGACTTTGATCAACCATTCATTTTTAGACTTCATTACTTGTTTGTAGTTAGTGTCACTTTCTGATAGATACCTGAAGGTTGTTAATTTGAGTTGTTCTTGAATATTTTGAGTTTCTTCTTTGTTTTTCTCGACCATCATGGGTTTGACCCCTGAAATTTGCAATGGTATCATGGTTTGTTGATTACAGTAGTGATGATCACTACTTTCGTCTTAACAGGTGCGATGATTGCAGAAGATTAAGAAATTTATGGGTTGTCTTCTTATTTTCAGTTATGTGTGCCTTTTCCTAGTGATTTACCAGTGTGATTTTGGTTGACTCTCTTATTATCTGATTGAATCACCTTTTAACTTGGTTTGAGTGTGCTTGAAGTTTGATTAGCCTTTTAGGGTTTCTAGGTCTTCTAGGTCAACCTTCGTCCACTCGTTGGTCTTCCCATCAAAGATCAGAGATCAATTGCTTGTGTTAAAGAGTTTTTGTGTGTTCAGATATCCTTTGTAGATCACTTTTGGTTCTTGTGTCTTAAGTTGTTTTCATCAATAGATACTGTGAAAGTTTCTTAAGTTCTATTTGACAAACAATAGATTACAAATTGATTGTCTCATTTGAATCAAAAGGAAGTGTTTGCTTTAAGTTTTGTGTTTCAAGAAAGTGAAAGTGTTTGCCTTTTCATAGTTTTCGAAGCATTTTGAGTTGCATTCAAATCATTAATGTGAAAGATATTTTCATATTTGTTGGCTTGCTTGCATTCTATTTTACTTTTGCACTAGATTACGTTGGTTACATTTTGGAAAAGAGAAAAATCATCATTCTATCTTAAAGAAATTTTGCTTTAAGGTTTGTTTTGGCATTAAATTTGTTTATCATATGAAAGATTAGATTTCATATTTTGCCTTTAGCATTTGGATATTATCATGGATGCATTTTTCCATTTGGTTTGATACATGGTTTGTGTAATATTCCTCCCTACGTAGATAGCTTTCATCGAATTGAAGGATTTCATTTCATCATCTAGTTTGCATTTTAGGAATAGGTAACATCGTTAAGGCCTTGAAATTGAAACATAATTCCAAGATCAACTTTAAAATCTATCAATTAACCTAAGGAGCATTTGAAACATTAACGTTAATATTTAGTGGTCTAGGTTAGATACGTGTTTCAACGTATTTAAAACTTAGCAGATGTCGTTCGCTTCAGCATTAGGCAGCGCTAGCATGGACTTGTGCTCCTCATACCATCGCGTATATAACAGGAGACCCCCATGGGTTGAAAACCTTTATCCATAGAAAGCCGAGTCTGTCGCTTTGTAAACGTGACACAACGAACACCACATTTGGGGAGATTTCCTAGCACGTATGTCAAGTCCTTGGTAAATTTATTTGCTGAGGTGTATCTTGCAGTTCACAGTTACCTGGTACTCCTTTTACCTAGATTCACCTAAGCAATCATTGCAGTCTTTTCTGACTCTTTAAATTTGAAAAGATCATCAAGAAACTTGTGCTTTCAAGCTTGCTAAACCAACGAAAGTGACTAGAGTCACCTTTTCATCCTTTTCTCGACTCTTAAAATATGAAAAGGCAAAGTTTTCGTTTCTAAAAATAATTGCCTACGATAAACATGTCAAATCCAAGCAATTGCTTCTTGGACCAATATTGAGTAATTCCCTATTAATTTCAAGATTGTTAAAATCCCTAAATGAATCTCCTTTACTTTTTTGCTTTTAAGAGGAAGTCATCGTGGCTAAACCATTGAGTTCATTTCATAGTTCCCCTTCTTTGACTGATACTAAAGGGTCCTCTCAAGGAGTTCATCTGGAGCTTCCTCAGTCACTTGAGGATCAAGGTTTTGAACTTGGGATTATTCCAAGTACTGAGCCTTTGTCTTCTTGTCTACCTCCATTGGATTCCTAATCACGTCAAGAATCTGATCTAGATACCTCTGATAATCCTATTCATACCCCTGAGAGTCCGCAAACTCCTGAGAGTTTGCAGAGGCTTGTTGTCTATTTGTCAAATCCATTATACAAGGCTGTTGTGATATCTCTTCAACGTCCTTACAATCCCTATGATCAGCTAGGTATTCCTTTGGAGTTTTCTCCTCATACATCTCGGGTTCCTCGTCACCAATTGTTTCCATATATGGAGTCAAAAAGTGAAATCCCAACCTTTTCTCCAGGTTATTAGAAAGCTTCCGCTACCCATAATCACCATGTCAATGATGAGCAGGGATATGAATTTCCTCAAGAAGGCTTTCCTTATATAGGAAGAGTCCCGTCTCTCACCTTTCCTTAAACTAGTAGACGCATGTTGCCACATGGTTATACCACTTTAGCTCAGTTAGTTTCAAGTACTCATAGTGCCTCATCATTGTATCAGAACCCTATCTAGTCTTCCAATGCTATGCCTACATCAGGCCCGTTCATTCTGAACATGACCTATCGAACTTATGTACAAACTGCATTCACTTTAGTTCCTGTTCAACCTACCAACCCATCACAACCTGTCTCGTCATTTCAACTGACACTTCCGGCACAACCGACTGTTTCAGGTAAGGTATCGGTATGTTCTTCTACCCCTCCATCAAGTGGACAGAATATGCCACCGCCTGCAGGGGCAAGATCCGAGTACTCGTCTTTTAGGCGAAACCAATGCGAGTGTATTACAAACTCACATGGTTGGATTTAATCAACCTTATTATGGTAGTATTCCTAACCCAGCTGGTCCATCCAGGTCGCGTAACATTCAATATCAGCAACCTTATATGGCTCAAGTTCCACTCCAATAGGCTTATGCCCCATATGGTTCACAAGCCTTGGTTAACTTGCCTTACATTCCTCAAATAGGAGCTTATGTCCAGCCTGGTCAATTCACTATTCTTGGTGGATATGGCTAGATTCAATTAAGGAACTATCAATACCCTCATGGTATAACCCAAGAAATTGTCCAGCTACCCTTGCAACAACAAGGACCACTATTGCAACAATAAGGGAAACCTTCGCAACAGCAAGGGAAATCTTTGCAGCAACAAGGGCAAGCAGTGTAATAGCAAGGGAAACTCTTATAGTAGCAGGGGCAACCTTTTCCCTAGTCGCAGCAGCCTTTGTAGCCACAAACTCAGTTTGTTCAACAATCTTCTCAACCGTTTTCCTCGCAAGGCCAACCTTTGCAGCAACAAGGTCAACCTTTACAGTAGCAAAGTCAACCTTTGCAGTAATAAGGTCAGCCTTGGCAGGAACAAACTTTATATGTGTATCATCAATGTTAGCCTTTGCAAGGCCAAGGTCAACCCCTGTAGCAGCAGGGTCAATCTCTTTATGTCTAGGGTCAACAGGCTCAACAACCTTATAACCCGTATGCCATGTACAATGCTTATTAGTGGCCTATAGTAGGATAATATCAAGCCAACCCTAGACCAAATCCACCTTACAGTCAAGGGAAACCTTAGTGGGGACAAAATCAGGTTCCGTATAGAAAAAATCCTCCACCGTGGGGGAAAAATCCTTACCAGCAAGGATGAAATCCACAATTTGGGTCTCCCTAAAGGCCCTATATGCCATTTAACATGCAATTTCTTTTCTTGGCTAGAGCTACCTGATGTCTCGAGGATCACGAATGATCCCATTCTTCATTCGCCTTACTGGCCTCCAGTTCCAATGAAAATTCCAAGCGATTGCCCCAAATTCGAGGGAAAAGCTAAGGAGGACCCACAAGCCCATGTGATGACATATCACCTTTGGTGCTACTCTAATTCGTATGTCTATGATTCTATCTATCTTCAAATCTTTCAGAGAACTCTCACAGATGCTTCCACTAAATCGTATATCGAGTTACCTTAAGGTACCTACGATGCCTTCAACTCTCTTGTTATGGCTTTCCTCACTCATTTCCAATTTCCGGTTCGATTTGAAACTGACATTCATTTGCTTACATCCCTTAAGAAATACATTGCGACCCACATTTCCGATTATATCCATGAGTGGAGACGTTGGCTTCGCCTCATCAAATTTGAGATTGTTGATGAGTTGTTGAAAAAATGGTTCACAAAATCATTTGTTAGCAAGATTGCTAAGGACAAAACTATGGGTGGATGTGTTACTGAGGAATAAGCCATCGCCCGTGCCCAATATTTAGACTTGGTCTATTCACAATATGACATGTTGTACGAGATGTTACCTGATGCTCTGAGACCATCGTCAGATTTGACAAAATCAAAGTCTCCTGATACACCACATGTTGTCAGTGTGATTGGTTCCATGTCTCAGACTTCCACGAAAGCTTCTTCAAAGAAAAAATCTATCTCGAACACTGGTTCCAATAATCCCTCAAAAAATTCATCCAGTCCTAGTAAAACCTTTGAGGTACATGTTGTCCAGTCTACTATGGTAGATAAGGCCTCTAAAGGTAAAAATACGGGAAAAGGTAAGGCCAGAGCCGATGCCCCAAAACAGGACCCTCCTAAATCATCTGTCGATGATGCTTCTAAGAGAAAGCCGAAATATCCTTGCCTCATTTGTGAGGAGGATCACTACACTAGGGATTGTCCCCAACGTTCTAAAGTTAAATCGCTTATTGAAAGGGACTCCGACTTTCTTGAAAGAACCTTTTCCCTCACAACAAATGTAGTTGGTAGACCAACCATAGTCCTCTTCTTCCTCAGGTTCACAAGTGTTCATGATACAAGGTTCATAACCTATCTCGATCACTAATCAAACTAAGGACTATCAAACCACGCCTAAGAAGATGATGTAGAAAGAAGCTACTGACATTCTTTATACTTCTTCTCTGTCCAGTTCTAGTCCACTCCATATTGAGCACCCTAAAAATGAGTCCGTCATCCAACCACCTCCCAAAGGTGTTATTTAGAAATCATCTTTTAATCTGAATGGTAGAGCTGCACAACATTACAATATTGTTGAGGATTTATCTAAGGCACCTTCGACGATGTCTGCCTTGGAGGTTCTCCAATCCTGTCCAATGTAGAGGAAGTCACTGTTGTCTGCTATAGGTGCTATTGATCCTTCCCATTCAAGTCTGATTACTTTCGATCTAGAAAATCACATGCCTCACCTTCCTCATCAAATTGCATTTCTGATACATGTCCTTATCATAGGAAAGATGATTCATCGAATTGTTATTGATGAAGGTGCCTCTACTTGCATCATGTCATTTTCGTGTTGGAAAGCCATTGGCTCTCCTCTTAACTAGTCTCCGAATACCTTGGATGCCTTTGATGAAAGAGGCTCACGTCCTTACGGTATTCTCATGAACTTGCCGATTACATTAGAAGGAAAGACTGTTGAATCAGAAGTAGAAGTTGTAGATGCAAATCTAAACTACAACCTTCTTCTTGGGCAAAGATGGACCCACACCATGTTTTGTGTGGTGTCTTCTTTTTCCCGCGTGCCTCGTTTTCCTCATGAAGGAAAAATTGTCACTGTTGATCAACTTTCCTTTTTTTCTTCTGGTTCATCAAATGAAAAAGTCTCTTACGTGGGAAATACTGAGATTCCTTACGAGAGTGTGGGGGCAGGTCTCTTCAAAGGCTCTGCATTAATGGGTACTTTTACTTTCCCACCTTCGAATGTTTATTTAGTCAATATGATCTCGGCCTATACATATGCATGGATTATCCCTACCATAGATAAAATTGATGATATGATGATCTTATGCCTTTAAGTCCATTGGAGAAAAATTATTAAGAGATTGTCGTGGCTTCGATGGCCGCTTCAGAAAGTCATACTATTTTCAGTATGAACCTAGACATTTATGTGCCCTCTCCTTGGCTTGGTTCTTGGGATTCTCCAGATCCTTTGAATAAGACATTCCCCACCAATGAGAGTATCATTGAGGTCACGTCTCTGGATGAAACTCCATGGAACGGTCTACATCATTGTTCTTCTTTTCTTCCTAGCCTCGATGAGATGCCTTACTGTCTTGAAGCTTCTGTTTCTCATTATCCCAAGCCTCCACTTCAGACACTTGTCCGGGTGCATGAAGTCTTGTCGGAGGGTAATATGGGGAACATCGCTACTACTATGCCTCTTGACACTTCCATTAAACCTAGAATTGTTGAGAACATTCATATTGGGATTTCCTGTTCTCCAGATGAGATCATGATTTATACTCAACTTTTTAAAGAATCCTGAGACGTTTTCGCTTGGTCATACGATGAAATGCTTGGTATCCATCTAGTAATAGTGGTTTATGAGATTCCAATTTATCCTGGTGCTAAGACTGTTCGACAACGACTTCGCCATGTGCACCCTCGAAAGGCTTCTACTATCAAAGTAGAAGTGGAGAAGCTTTTAAAAGCGGGCTTTATCTATCATATTCCATTGATGGATTGGGTGTCCAATATTGTCCCTATTGCCAAAAAGTAGGGTACAATCCATGTTTGTGTTGATTACCACAATATCAATCGCACATGTCCTAAGGACAATTATCCTACTCCATTTATTGACCAAACCATCGACGAATGTGCTGGGAGTGAGATTTTCTCGTTCATGGATGGTTTTTTTGGATATAACCAGATTAACATTTCACCCATTGATCAATTTAAAAAAACCTTTATCTGTCCCTGGGGTACTTTCTCTTACAAAAATCTTCCTTTCAGTTTGAAGAATGTTGGCGCTACCTTCCAACGACCAATGTCTTATGCGTTTCGTGACATTCGACACATTGTTCAACCATACCTTGACAACTTACCAGCTCATTATGCTTAGCGTCGTGACCATCCAAATCACTTAAGATCCATCTTTTTATGATGTCGTCATTACAATATTCATCTCAATCCACACAAGTGTGCATTTCACGTCAAGTCTGGCTGACTCTCGGGTTTTGTGATGTCTCACGAAGGTATCCAGATTGATCCTTCGAAAGTTGAGGCCATTGTCAATTTACCCCCTACATCATTACTGCAATTGCAGAGCCTGCAGGGAAAGGATATTTTTCTCTATCGATTTGTCCCTAATTACGACGAACTCGCCAAGGGTTTTACTCGCTTACTTAAGAAGGGGATCCCTTTTATTTGGGATGAATTTGCCTAGAAATCCTTTGATGCTTTAAAAAACATGTTGATCAGTGCTCCTTTACTGCATCCCCCCTATTATTGCCGCGATTACTTCCTATACTTGGCTACAACCGATACTACTATTGCTATGATTTTAGTTCAGGATGATGACGATGGAAATGAGCATGTGTTTTACTATTTGAGGAACAATCTTCTCGATATCGAGTATCGATATGCTCATGTTGAGAAGATTTCCTTGGTGGTAATTCATGCTGTCCAAAGATTTCGACACTATATCCTTTTATGGAAAACCACAATGATTTCTGATTGAAACCCCATGACATACATATTGATTCGTCAGTTATTGGGGGAAAATACTCTAAATGGATTGTAATCTTGCAGGAGTTTGATTTGGAATTCACTACTACCAAATCAAAGAAATTGCTTGTCTTTGCTAAGTTAATCTGTGCTCTTCCGTCAGAAAGCACTTCAACTGATTTTACTGAGCAGATACATGATGAAACTTTGTTTCTGATAAGCTCTTTTGACTCATGGTATGGAGATATTATTGTTTATCTACAAACCCAAAATTTCCAATTTGAGTTGTCCCAATATGACCAACGCCACATTCGACATCAGTCTCAATCCTATCAGATCCTTAGTGATACATTATATCGGGTCAACGTAGACTCTGTTCTTCTTAGGTGTCTCACCCTAGAAGAGGTTGAGTGGGTCTTAAATGATTGCCACTCTAGTGCCTATGGTGGTCATATGTATGGATATGCCACTGCTTAGAAAATCCTTCAAGTCGGTTATTTATGGCCTTCTATCTTTAAAGATTGAATTCTAGCTATCCAAAAATGCCATGAATGCTAGATTTTCAACTGCAAGCAGTGCGCCCCATCCGTACCCCTACGCCCAGTAATTATTTCTGGCACATTTGCTAAATGAGGCATTGATTTCATGACATGTAACCCTCACTCAGTTGGGGGGCATGGTTATATAATCGTCACTATCTTCTATTTTACTAAATGGGTCGAGGCAATGCCTACATACAATGTTGATAGTATTACTACTACTCAGTTCCTTTTTAACCACATCATAGCACGTTTTGTTGGGTTGTGTTATATTCTTTCCACGACTAACCTACGTAGTGAACCAAGGGGTTGGGGGGGAGGGGGGCGGAGCCCCCCCTTCGTCGTGCCAATTGCATAGTGGGGGGGTAACAGAGGGGTTTGAGGGCGCGGGTAGCCCCCCTCTACGGGGTCTCAGGCAGCACCCCGGAATTTTTTTTTTTGGACCCTATATTAGGTTGGGCAAACCTACCTATGGTTTTTGGTCCATGGTTTTGGACACGATGGTTTTCGGTCCATAGATTTGGATGTGATGGTTTTCGGTCCATGGTATTGGATGCTTCGGCATGTATAAATATGCATTGTAACATTGAAAGGAATATAATGAAAAATCAAGTTGGTAGTCTCGGTTTTGGGATCAAGTGGGAAAATCTCTATATATATGTGTTTTATGTGTTATGCTCTCGCATTGTTTATTTTCTGTGTTTTACAATTCGTATGCATGTAATTTCTGTATGGGGTTAAAACCTACATTTGGTATCAGAGTTGTTTTGGCTTCAAGGGGATGCCTTTGTTGCTAAGGGGTTTCGCTCGGGCTTGTGGTAGACCCTGTTTAGTGGGAGATCTGCGAGATTCTAGTGGTAAAAGAAGATGGCGAGCAGTGGAAAGATAGAGATCAAGAAATTTAATGGTCAGAGTTTTGAGTTGTGGAAACTCAAGATGGAGGATCTGTTGGTGGATAAAGATCAATGG
>APFE031614125.1:0-70507 GCA_000404065.3 Pinus taeda | reverse complement strand
TCCTCAGAACCTTTATTGACTTTAAGAGAATCCTCCTCAGAGGCATCTTGCTCTTGAACATCTATAGAAGGTTTTTCCTTTTCTAAAACTCTACCAGATCTAAGTTGAACATCATTAAGAGGAACAATCATATAGGTAGGAAATTGTTGTCCTTCTACCATGTAAACATTCTGAGGATTTTTGTTGTTGGGATTTGGTATTGGCTGGGCTGGTAGTCTATTTGGCCCTTGTTGAAATGGAAGCAAAAGTTGAGAATTTTGATTTTGTTGAGGAGGTTGTTGTTGTGGAAATGGCAATGAAAGTTGTGGGTTTTGATTTGGAAGTTGTGGATTTTTTTGTTGATTTTGAAAAGATGGAGGATATTGATAGAATTGAGCAAATCTCCCATAAGGATTTTGTACCCCTTGTGCCCATGATTGATATGGATTTTGAGGTTGGGGCCAAGGTTGTTGCCAAGAATTCCAATTTGGTGGAAGCTGAAAATTCATAGGATTGTTAAATCCTTGATATTGTTGCCCTTGCCAAGGTCTTCTTGAAACAAAACAAAGGGATTCTACTAAATTTGGATCTTCCTGAAAGACATCTTTGAGCCCAGGAATTGAAGGACAATCCTTGGTCTCATGACTCTCTGAGAAAATAATACATGTTTCTACAACTTTTGCATCCAAGGGGCATTCCCTTAGAGCATGTTTCTTTCTACATTTTGGGCAAAATATGGCTAAGGCATCAGCTTCTGCTTTCTACTTGTTTTGAATTTTAAGGGTGTCTAGTTGTTCACTACGGCTCCCTAGAATATCAGTTTTGAACTCATCAATCATATTGCCAATCTTTTCCCTACTTACTGATCCAATTGCATATTTGTTTGCTCTAATAAGAGAAGGATCTCTAGGCCCTTTTCCGGTTTTAGATTTTTCCCTTGAGAGATGGACACATAGTTCCGCTATGTCATGTAGTGGAAGTTGAGAAATGTCTCCCTTCCCCATCATATTTAAAATATCTATCCATTCATCTCTAATGGATTTCAATAGAATGGATTTCAAGGTTTCCTCGTCTAAATTACTCATTTTCACCCTCTTTAAGTTGTATTGAAATCTTTCAAGTAAATCCTCCAAGTTCTCATCTTCTTTTTGCATCATTTTGAATACCTCATCCTTATGATTAGTGGGCATACAATAATCCAGATATCTATCCAAAAATGTTTGTTTCATATCATTCCAAGTCCTAATAGATTGAGTGACTAATCCCATGAACCATTTCAAAGCAGCTCCTTTCAATGGTGAATGAAACAGTTTGAGTTTTTGAGAGTCTTCCATATAGTCATAGGTTCAACACAAGACTTCAGACTCAAATAGAAATGTTTTAGGATCCTCACTTTGCAACCCATAAAAGTTTGGGAAGACAGATGGTGAAATGTTTTTCATTGTTGTATGGGTTTCCTCATCGGCTATAGGGAATCCAAATGAGTTATCTCCTTCCCTATTTCCCCCATTATTACCTCTACCTCCTCCATTGTTACCTCCATTGTTTCCTCTACCACCACCTCCATTAGTTCCTCTAGCTCTACCTCTACCTCTACCCCCTCCAAATAGAGAAAATTATCCATCTAGTACTTCTTTTGCCATGATAGTTTCCTCAGGGTCTTCTAGTTCTTCTATTAATGGCTGATGAGAGAGAGTCTCTTCCTTTCCTTCTTCTCTAGGTGATTCTACTTATTCAACTACAATATGTTCCCCTATAGAAGTGAAGAAGGGTTCTTCTCCTAGATCAGATTTTGTAGTATAGTGGTAAGTATTCCCGCCTGTCACGCGGGTGACCCGGGTTAGATCCCCAACAATGGCACCAAAATGTTTAGTCAATTTATTATGTCCTAAATTGCTACATTAATTATCAATCCAGGAGTCGTAAACTGATGAAGTGTGGCGCACTGTATGTGCAAGACAACCTCTTTCTTACTTTTGTTGTTTTCAATTTTATTTTGTTTTTGGGGTTTTGTCTTTGTTGGTCTCCTAATGCAAATGGAAATCCTATTCCTAAGTCTTAAGAATACTTTTAGAGGGCAAGTATGGATGTAGATTTAAGACAAGGTTTATGTCTCTTATGATAACTTCCAGAACTTAGCACTTCAAAAGATCTCAAAACTTGCTAGTGATAAACTTAGTACTTGAACAAGAATGTAAATGTGCAGCTACTTAAATCAAACAAAAGATGAAATATTGATCATGAAATCACTGTCTCTGCTGCCCATCTAATTATAGAAATAAAATCTAAACTATTGAACTCAAACAAACCAAAAATTGTAGACTAGCGAAAGCAAGATCAATTTACTTCACTTATAATCCGATAGCTCGCCAAGTAGCTTCTCAGGTTAAGCCATGGCACCGAAGATAATGTCAAATAACATGAAGAATTGATATCTAAATTACCTACTTGCAGATTAATGAAAGTAAAATCAAATCACTTCACTTCACTTATAATCCAATAGCTCGCCAAGTAGCTTTTCGGGGTTAAGCCATGGCACTAGAGATAACATCAAATAACATGAAGAACTTGATATCTAAACTACCTACTTGCAGATTAATGAAAGTAAAAAAATCAAATCACTTCACTTACAATCCGATAGCTCGACAAGTAGCTTTACGGGGTTAAACCATGGCACCGGAGATAACATCAAATAACATGAAGAAATTGATATCTAAACTAGCTAATAGCAGCAAATAAATATTACTGAAATCAAAGCATAACTAAAATTGAAAAGCTTAAAAAGTCAGCAGAGAGGAAAATCTCATGTCACTATTTGATGCAAAAATTATATGAAAAAGCTCGAGCATAACCTATCCTGAAACACACTGACCAGTGTTAATAAAAAGTATGCAATGTTGAAAATCATGTACAGGGGTAAAAGATTAACACCATAAACGAATTATGAAACATATACAGTTAAACAAATTATGAAACATATACAGTGCAAATAAGGAAAATGATGCATGAAAACTTTACAAAAATGAAAAGCAAAACCTCAGCCAGAAGGGGCCCTCTACACGGCCTTTGGTTAATACGCTGTCAAGCCAGAATCATGCTTAAACAATCATAAGAAACAAAGTTTTTAAATTGCAAAACAAAGGATATGTCTTCTCGTTACAACAGCAGGGCTAACGCTACAACAACAACAACATAAAAACTAACATCAAGACTAACTATTTGAGTTTGCAAATGCGTTATTTATAGAGGAAATTAGATAACTGCTTTTCTATGAGGAATCTTCAGCAGAGGACACGCAAACAAGACAGAACCCGTAAGCTCAACATCTTGGTTTCCATGATCATTCAATCTACAAAAGGTGGATGTTGGATTTGCATCGTGGAGACGGCGTGCAGCTGTCAAGAGGGATCCACGAATCTAGGAACGGTCTTGGACCTTTCACGTGCTGAAAACAGAGACCTATTTGCTATAAGACTCCTTGTTTGACCGTCCATTGACCAAGGATTTTCTTCACAAATTCGACTGAACAGATAGGACCTTGTCCATGTCTAGATCATTTATGAGCTGCTCACGTACCTTGTTTCACCTGCTGACACCTGTAACCTATAGAACAATAAAAATAGCTGCGGAATCGTGAGTCAGCTGCGGAAAGTGGCTAAATTCCGCAGTTGATGAACAAAATCTAAATCAAATAGCACACAGAAGAATATAGTTAGAAAATCGCTTAAATGCACTCCTAGAATCAATATGTAATGATCTTTGATAGCTTATGAGGCACTGGTGTGGGAAAAAAGTCTAGGAAAATATGTAGAAGAGAGGTAGTTTTAGGGCTCAACATTACTCACTAAGGAATGCTAGCCATATAAAATTCAAATTTGGCCAGTGAAAAATGTATTTGAGGCTAACATTGTCTGTCTTTAGCTGGAATTTTATTCCTATCAAATAGTGTCTGCACATTTTTAGAGCATGTACGATAACTGTTAATTCTAAGTCATATGTGGCATAATTTTTTTCATGGTCCTTTAATTTCCTAGATTCATAGCTGATCACATGGCCTTCTTGTGCTAAAACACCTCCCAATCCTTCTTTACAAGCATCTATGCACACAAGAAAATATTTGTTAGGACCAGTTAGTTTCATGATTGGAGTAGTGGTTAAAAGTTACTTTAGCTTCTCAAAACTATCCAGACACTTCTAACTCCATTAAATTTGTGTCCCCTTCTTTTGCAAGGAAGTAATAGGATATGCCAACTTAGAGAAACCTCCTATGAACCTTTTGTAATAACATGTAATTCCCATAAATGACCCGACATCAACTACATCTTTAGGTACTATCCAATCATTAATAGCTCCAATCTTTTTTGAATTCACAATAATCCCTTCCTTAGACATTACATGTACCAAATATTAAATTTATTCCTGGTAAAATGAGCATTTGCTAAAATTAGTATATAACTCATTCTCTCTAAGTGTTTGAAGAACAATATTTAAATGTTAATCATGTTCTTCTTTATCTTTTGAGTAAACTAGAATATAATATATGAACATAATCACAAATTTGTTAAGAAAATGACTCAACGTGCAATTCATCAGGCACATAAAAGTTGCTGGTAAATTAGTGAGTCCAAATGGTAGAAAAAAAATTCATAGTGTCCATATCTTGTTTCGAATGTTGTTTTATGTATATCCTCATCCTTGATCCTAATATGATGATATCCAAACCTTAGATCAATTTTTGAAAATACTAAATCTCCTTGGACTTGATCAAACAAGTCATCTATCTGAGGTAAATGATATTTGTTTTTAATGGTCATTTTTTTAAGCTTCCTATATAGTTAATACAAAGCCTAAGAGTCCCACCTTTCTTCTTAACGAATAAAACTGGTGCACTCCAAGGAGATACACTAGGCCTTATGTATTTCTTATCTAACAACTCTTGAACCCGAACCTTTAATTCCATTAGCTCAAGAATACTCATTCTATATGGAACTTTGGATACGAGAACTACTCCATGAATGAGATCAATTGTGAAGTATATATCTCTCCTTGGAAGGAGTCCTGGTATCTTTTCAGGAATGAAATCTTTATATTGCTCGAAAATTAGATAGTATTATAAAGATGGGTTTTTTTATCTCTCTTAGATATGTCTTTTGCCTGAACTACAAACATTGGGTAGCATTTACAAGAAAATTTATTTAATTGTAAGGTAGAAATCTGCCTCAAAGAAATATCTCTTGGCACTCCTTTAACTACACAATCCTCTCCCTCATCATTAATACACGTGAAAGACTTTTTCTGATAATTCAGAATTACTCTATGATATTCTAACTAGACCATCCCAACAAGAACATCATATGACCCCACAGGTAAAACATTCAGACTTAAATGAATGTTCATTCATTTAAGGTTTAAAAAACAATTTTTACTCATTTTTGTAAATTTCTTTTTTGCTCTTGTGGCTATTTGTACTAACTAGGGTATACTCTATTTCTCCTTTTTATGTTCACACTTTTCAATTGTAGTAGGGGAAATGTAACTTAAAGTAGATATAGGGTCACATTAACACTCAAATATTTCTCTCAAAAATTTCGCCTTGGACTTCCACCATAGTGGACTTGTGATCTACTTGTCTTCCGTCCAATACTTCACTAATCCTTGGAATGTTACAGGAAATATCATTGATTATAGAGGCTTATTGTAGGTTATATATTTTTGCTCCTTTATTTCTAGGTTTTTGGATGCTCTCTCCACATATGGTTATCACTGCAGCCCCACCATTTAATTAGGGGTATGGCTATTTCTCTAAAGTTCTTATTTCCTACTCCAAACCCTTGTCCATCTTTTTTTCAAAAAATTCTTGGCCGTTTCACACTTCTGCTACAAATCCCTCCTTGATTACTTTTAAAATTGTTTGGAAAGGCAGGTTTCTTAAACCCCTTTTTCATAGTGCTGGAATTCTCATGTTTCTTGGCCATCCAACCCTTAGAATTGTCACCTTTCTTCTGGTTCTGATTAAAACACAAATTTTCCTTCCCTATAGTCTCATCCATGGTCTTTGGATTGTCAAACTAAATCCTCTCCCTATATGAAAAAGGAAAAGCCATTATGAACCTTTGTATTTTGGCTTTCTCCTCCTTCAGGTATGGTATCTATTTCAACGGATTTAAAATTATTTACAAATTCATCCATGGTAGACTGTCCCAATCTTAACTCGTGGAACTCTCTATCCTTCTTATCAAAGTACCTTTCATTTAGACATTTCTTTTTAAATTCCTTTTTAAATCATTTCCATGTCATATTTTTACTTTTGTTTTTTTTTTAATTCTATTTTACACCCAACATAAGGTCGCTTTTCTAGTCAACTTGTATGTTGCCAATTTGGCATTCATAATGTTTGGATAGTTGTAGACCTCAAAATACTTTTACATTTTAAGAAGCCACGCTTCTACTCCTCCTTTGGATTCTCCATCAAAATTTAGAGGCATAACCTTTTTGAATTCTCCTTCCAGCTAAGATGTATTTCTTTTCTTCTTGGACACATAAATACTATTTCCAGTTTTTTGTTCTTCTCCTTCATCAAAGTCATGAGTCTTACTTTCACCAGAAGTTATGGAATCAATTGTATCAGTTGATTCACTCCTAGTTCTCTTCTTATGAGTTTCCATTGTTTTCTTATTAGCTCTATCTTCTTCTAGTTTTTTCAACAAATAGATATCAATCTCCTCCTATTATTCTTTAGATTTAGACAATCTTTCTTGATTGACCTTTATATTATCTAAATCTTCCTTCAAGCAACACGTTACCAGATTCTTGATTTTTTGTATTTGCAATTCCTTCTCCCATCATTCCAATTTCAATATCAAGTTCCTCACCACCTCTAAGTGACCTTATGGAAATTTTCCCAATACATTCTTCAATCATACTTAAAACTTTTCCTAATAGTTCCTTTGATTATGAGATCATGACATAAAGAAAAAAAATATTTTAGTTTAGGACCCTATCGACAGTGTTGGATGCCACCAACATTGTAAGGGGGTCTCCCTGATGTGATGTCTCAATTAGACCTCACACCATTTGGTGTAGGAGTCCCATCTGGTCATACGATTTGACCAACGTTGGAATATTTTTTCAAGATATGCCTTGGTTATGATTAAACACAAGGGAACATAACACCTCCTTAGGGAAGCAAGAATGTGATCTTTGTGAGACACCCAATGTAAGGTATACGAGGGAGACTTCCATGGCTAGTGAAGGAAATGAGCCATTGGTTATAAAAGTAATAGTACTATCCTAATGGGGGAACTCAGTGATAAAGAGAAATACTTGTTGAATACCTGCATATTAGTCCACATAATAAACAACAATCATTAAAGCATAATAACACATATTCAATAGTAGCCATAGCTAAGAAACAAATTAGTTCATTAACTTAGTATGTGATTAAAACAACATATACCATAAACATAACCAGAATAATCCAACTACATCTACGATACATGTATGAAGAAGTGCCTTCTCATTGAGGTTCTTATTAAAAGTGTAAGATCCCAAGTATACTGTTACATGAATGAAACACTATATCCAATAGTGGAGCATGGAGTCACAACTTGCTTCTCCAAAGAATTCTCTATCTCCTATATATTACAAGAGAAGCCAAGGCAAGACCTCTAGAGTTAAATCCTTCCAAAAATCCCCATTGCTTGAGTTATGAGGAGCTATTTATAACAAGTAACAATGACCTTTGAGCTTCCTCATGACTCTTTGACTTCTATGACTTCTATGATTATTCATATTCTATACATGAATCATTATATTCCAATGTGTGGTTGTTCACATTCCACATGTGTCCCTTTGACTTCATTACATATAATTTATTACATAAGCCAAATTACAAATGAGACAATGACTATATAAGACAAAAATGATAATGGCACAGAGACTCATCAAATGGATAATTCATTTTCTTCTACATGAAGCTCATTTGTAATGTAAGTGTGCCAAGCTCTGAACTCTATGGAGATGTCTTTGACCCATACTGGCAAGTCCCCAATGTAGCACAACTTGACCTCTAGTGCCTTTGACAATATGTTCTTGGAGTTCGGCTATACATTATTCCACAACCATGAAATCTTAATATGAGCTTTGATTGTCGTGATGGAGTACTGCAGAATAATGTATTTGGTTACCTCCAAGCCTTCATGTTGCATTGCCTGCCTGATCTCCTCAATGTATTGTTGGACCTTCAGGAAGATGAACTGCTTGGCTCTGATTGTCTCAAGTGTATCAATCAAAGGCATCCCATGCTTTTATGATAGATACTCAAATGCATTGTATAGTCGATTATATGTCTTAATGGTACTAATCGATTTCTCTCTAAGGTGTATGTAGTTTTGGTGTTGGAGTCTCAAATGAACTCTATCCATCTCTGCAACAATCCTATTAGACAATTGGCACTATTTGTCTAGATAGTGGTAGTAAGTGTGTTGGCATTGATGTCAACAATCATGCTGGGAGATCAAGTTGGGAAGTTTGCATTGCTTGGAAGTTAGCAAGTGTGTTGGCATCGATGCAAACTATATTAGCATGGATGTATGTGCTAGCATGATGATTAGGCAAGACAACATTGATATCCACTAGGCTAGTTGTGATAGCAATAGATGCTAGCATTGATGTGCTTGGTGTATCAAGCTTAGGGGGAGTCCCATGGTTGCTGCAATGCTATGTAGAGAATTATTGCACTAGAATGGCTATTGGAGAAGCCATAAAAATTGGATAGGGAGTCTAGGACTCCAGGCACAAGAAGAAGAGTCAAGGTGAAAAGAATGGCAGAGAGCCTGCAACCATGTTTCAGGTAGAAAATAGGCTCAAGGACTACATTGAACCTTCTCCACTGGAAAGTGCTTTGAAAAATATTTCCAACATGTGGAAGTCCATAAATGGATCTTAGGATCAAAATTTATTAATAGCCAAAGTAAGGATCTTGAAGTCCTTCGGAGCAGGACACATTTCAGAATGAGGGAAGCAGGCCACATTTTGGAACTAGGAAGTAGACCAAATTTTGGAACCTCAGAACCAGGGAAGCAGGCTGAATTTTAGAACCAGGGAAGTGGGCCGAATTTCATAATCGTGAAGCAGGTCGAATTTCAAAACCTTAGAACTAGGGAAGCACGCTAAATTTCAGAACTTTAGAACTTCAGAGGGTTAGAGTCTCGAAACCTCAGACGATCAAAATTTCAGGATGTTGGAAGGTCGGAATATCGAAGCCTTAGAGGTTTATTTAAAATAAACCCAAGATAGTATGGAACTAGGGAAGCACGCTGAATTTTGGAACATCAGAACCCCATAACTTATTAATGAATTCTTTTAAAATCACAGAGCGTTCCATGGAGTAGGTATTATTATTTGCAAAAATAAGGATGGAGGGACCCTTTCTCTCTCCTCGAATGGGACACATGGCAACAGTTGATTGTCCCTTAGGAGATGATGGTGGTAGATGACATCATCATGGCATGCCTGTATAAATGACACATGGTATTCAGATTTAACATTATTGAGTGGCCTAATAGGGAAAATCTTGGTGACGCGTGTCACCACTAAAGGAGATGCAAAGTGGGGTTGATGACAAGAACATGATGTCACCCTGGAAGTAGTTTCTGAGGTTGGAGATTTCGTAACTCCTATCTAATTGAAATTTGAGAAAGTTATGATATATGGAGCTTTTGATGTTGTTGGCACTTGGTCTTGGAGCCCAAATAACCAAGGGCGTAGAGAAAAAACACAAGGAGATAGGTTGTTGATAGGATAATGAAGGGATTAAAAACTAAGTGCTATGGACATGCCACGTGTGTATTTCGGAGGTCAGATATTTTGTAACTCCTCTCTAATTAAAATTCGAGAAAGATCTGATATAGGGAGCTTATGATGTTTTGGGCCTTTGATCGTGGAGCCCAAGGAACCCAGGGCATAGAGCAAGAAAAAAGGGGATAGGCCCCTGGTAGGATCCTGAATGGCTTAACACCTAAGTTCTATGCCACCAGTCAAAACACTTGGTCCCATAGTGGAAAAACAATAAAATGCGAAGAAAAAGGGGCTAAAGGTTAGGCTCGAAATCTCGTGATTTTGCAGCATCACCTTAATAACTTTACATGATGTGGGGATCTGAGATTGATGTACATAGGTGTATGAAGGATGAATAAGTCGGTAGATAAGAGTAACTACGCACAAAAAAGTTGGCCGCTAGAGTAATGGATATTGTAGAGATCGCTGAGTCAAGGCAACAAGGACCCTGATTGTGCAAGATGATTTAAAGGCATCTGTCATGAGCAGAGACAAGCCTTCCCTAATATTGATTCCTTGTTATGAGAAATTAAATGAATATCAGAGCCTCATGTACAAGAGATTTGTTCATAGAAATAACGAGAGCCTTGTTGGAGTGTGCTAGACTGATTAAGGATTTATGTCTCAGCATGGGAACACTCAGGTGCCCATCCTCATGTTTAATGCAACAACAATGGGTGAGAGAACGAAGCCCATTCTCAGTGGTTAATGAAGCTACAATACCTATGTACCAAACACAATAACAAGAAGGAGTGTTAAGTGCTAATTACACTCGGGCAACGTGAATGGAAAAATGATGGCTGATAGAGACAACGTTGATCACTGTGTTTTAGTGAAACAAAACCTAGGATTGCAGTTGAGCAACTGGGGGGAAGCAACATTCTTGCTAGTGATCCTATGCTACAAAGAAGAGATTGAGAGTGCTTATGCAAAGGAAAGAGGCCAAAAGTTCCAGATCAAATGAAGAAGGAAGAGATCTGAGTGTATGTTGTCGAGAGTAGAGGAATGAATACAATGTGTGGCTATAGAGTGAGAAGAGGAAAAAGTTTTGCATGGGATAAGTAGAGGAAAGGCTACTAAGGAGAACATAACCGATATCAAGAAAAGTAGCCGCCATCTCTAGAGAAAATTAGTTCCTTATTGAGTGTGGGTTGGAGCCTGCATATAGGAAGTTGGTGCTTCCATATCTAGTGGGTGCCTGAAGAAATCTTGGGGGTTGGTGCCTCTTGCAAGTTGGTACTTTCATAAATCCAAGGAGCTACAAGTTGGTGCTTGCAACAAATCTGTGAAGTTGGTGCTTCACTTGGTGCTTCTGGTAAGTTGATCAGGTGTCTACAAAAAGAGGGAGTTGGTGCTTCCTGCTAGTGGGTTCTAGCAAGCAAAAAAAGGGAGTTGGTGCTTCCTATGAGTTGTGGCTCACAAACATAATGATGTAATATAGTAGGTGCTCTTATTTTTACATCAATAAAAAAAAACAAGATTTGGTGGTTTTTCTCTTGGAAGGGTTTCCAAGCTCAACCTCAACCTCTATGTCTCATGTGTTTGCTGCTCGTGATGTTTATGCTTGTATTGGTTGGTACGAATATTGTTATGGTTTGTTAATGGTCTCTATCATATAATGAATGCCAGATTTGAATGAGTAAAGATAAATTGGAATAAAAGTTAAAATTAGTCTTAATACTAATTCACCCCCCTCTCAGTATTAACAATGTTTCTAAAAAATCATGTCTTTCTTCTCCAAATATTGTGGGGCATCAAGATACTTTGCATTCCACTCCTGAAGCTGATCGACTGCTCTATTTTCTACCTTCAGGAGTTTCACTACTTCCTATTCCTTATTTTGTATGCCAACAAGAGGAAACACCACTTGCTATAGAAGAATAATCTCATCATATAATCACGCCATGGTGTCCTCTATTGGCCCCAATTATTCCTGTGTGGATGACTGCCACTCGATGGTGTTTTAGTTTTGTGATGACAACTGTTGATTCTGCACCACAATATGTTCTTTTTGTTGCTTCACTGCAACAAGTTTTCTCCTCAACATGACATTCTCATTCAATAAGTACTCCGAATTATCCTTAACCACCATAGGGAATGAAACATTTGTTGCCATAATAGCCCTAGGATTCCTTCTGGTGTTGGAGGTTATCACCTTCTCTATTGAAACTGAGATTAGATTCTGAGGATCATTTAGTAAATATATTTGTCTCTACTCCATGATCCTCTTCTTAAGTTGATCAAATGTTACACTGCATACATCCATGACTCTATTTTTCGGTGGAGGTCTGAGTCCCATTTCCTTGAATGGAGGATGACCACCTATAAATGGAGGTTCCTTTGGGGTGCTTGGTTCATCATCCATCGGCTAGATGGTATCTTCTTCGTCTAATGATTCTTCTTCCATCTCATAAGTCAACTTCTCTTCTTCCAACCTCTATGCTACTTCATCCTCCTGGGATTACCTCTGCTGATATTCTTTTATCCTTTTCCTCTCTTCTTCTTATTATTGTTGCTTCTGGAGCAACTCATCCTACTTCCTCTTCTCCTCTTCTTCTTTTGCTTCTCTCCTCTCCTGCTCTATGTGAGTAGCTCCTAATTTTAAAGGATTAAATTTCCATTTCTTACTACTCTCGCTTGTTGAAGCATACTCGATCCTTTTCTTGGGAGCTACTTTCTTTGCTTGAGGTATTATCTCCTCCTCCTCCTACACCTGCAAGTATTTATCTGGTGGATCATGGGGTGAAATGGTCTCCATTTATGGATGTGTCTTCATGTTGGAATTGTATGAGCTCTTTATCTTCTCATCTTCTGTTGTGGACATTGATGAATAAACAGTATTGTGACCGATTCTTTGAAAATTTTTCCTGATAATTTGCTTGGGATCATATCCATGGAAGCATTTAGTGGTGAAGTGTAGGCAGTTTAGCTCCTGTGAAGAATTCTTGACACTTCCTTGTCCAACTGATTCACAACTTCTTGCATGACCACCTTCTTGATCACATATAGCAGCATAAGATGAGGGGATATCTAACCATTGAAGCACTTGATGTATGTACCCTCGGGAGTTGTAAACCCCTGCCATATCTCAAAGTGACTCATTTACCTGATCAATTATGCAAGGAGGATCGATCTTGAATATCATGTGAAAGATAACTATAAAGAAGTGTTTAGCCAATTTGTCATATACACCTCTGAAGGTTTCTTCTAATAACACTTTGCAGTGGAAGTAAACCGAGAACTTCTCCTTAGGGGTCTAGTTCCAATTAATTCCTAGGAATGAATAATTTTCACATATTCCATCTAAGATAAATGCAAACATGTATAATTTTGGTGCTTGTTTCACTCATAAAGATGCTTTAACTTGCCACACCTAACGCTAAAACTCATATGATCATTTATCTGCTTAATTGAAAGCTCTACCATGGGTCACCACTATATTGAATGTGTATATCTAATTCTCCTTGAAAACCTAATCATTCTTATACCCATACAATCGACAATACATGGTTATCAAGTACTGATATACATCCTTGAGAATCTTTGTTGGATAGACTGCAAATGGGTGATGGCGAAACTTGGTAGGCTCTCGACACCATGATTTGATAACATCACTTGTGTTTTGTAGAAATTTGAATAATATAACACTTATTCACATAAATTATCCTGATTATACACTATTTTCGGAATGCATGCATAATACATAACCTCCTCTACCATTGATCATCAATTTGTGGAATTAAAAAAAACAATCGCATGCGCACATTGAAACATCAATCACACATATCAACACAATATGTAATGGGGAAAGCATACAACTGAAAACCCCCAACCATCTTTATATTATAATGATAGAGAACGTGTAACAATACATAGTACAATACTCCTCACAACTACTCAGTACTATCTCCACATGCTACACACGAACTAGCTCAGATTTGAACAAGTCACGGGTTAAAATCTCCTCCACTGTTTACCTGCCTCTACTATGCAATCCAAGTTGAGCATAGATCAGATCCAAGTTTGAATACCCTTGGCTTGTACTATGCAATCCTCATTGGCAATCTCAATCAATGATTGTGCAAATCTCATGCACAGCTATAGTCACAACTGATAGTAGTCTCACCCTTTCACCCACCTCTAACACTTGTCTCCAATGAACTGTCCATGCATTGAGTTAACTGATGTATTCTTTAGTTGATTTATGAGTTAATAATTAGTGAATTAATTAATAATTGATTCACACCACTCATCACTAGTTTATTTTTCAGTTAGACTAAATACAACTAGTTCAACTAAGTCAAACTGAACATAACTCCATCAACTCCTCAATCAACTCCACCAAACTCAATCACTTGATTTCTTAATTGAAGTCCATCATGCAATAGCTCAACTAACCCATAGGAAAAGCGTATTTCCTTCTGGCAAGTTGCATGTGCCACATCCGTAGCTCGAACTGAAGTGCTGCAAGAGGATAAGATAATGTTTATAGTCCAAATATTATTAAGAGCTAATAATATTCGACTGTTCTATTTTTTGACTGGCAGTCTAAAATAGACTCCGCCCATATGTCTAAAAATAGAGGTCCATCTATTTTTACCAACATGACCAATCATCCATAAATAGCATCCTGCAACTCATAGACCATGATCCATATGTCTAAAAATAGACTTTGCACCAAAAATATCCTGCGGGCCCACTTAGTGAAGGCGACTTCTTTTCACTAAGCTCCATCATATTGTTGCATTTTCAACATTTCTTCTTGGAGCAATATTTCTTCTATTGTAGCCTTGATTTTTCTCCTTTCCTTTGCTGGAATTGGGAGCATCACCATTTGTTTCTGGCTTCTTCACATCCCTTTTGTTTAAGGCATTTTCATTCTTGTTTGAGGATTCACATGCATACCCGAGACTTGATTTATCAAATGGACATCTGTGATAGCTAAGAATGTCATCCAAGGCCTGAGAGCTCTTCAAGATTTTTTTCATCCCTTCAACCTTTGTTCTAAGGGAGAAAATCTCTTCTTCCAATCTTTCACAATCATTATTATTCTTAGCAAGTTGTTTCTCAGTTTCTTTCTTGATACGAGTAGCTTCATTTGCTTCTAGTTTAAGGGAGATGATATCTAACTTCATTTTGAAGATTTCTTCATTCTTTTCTTTCAGTTGACAGATCATGGTGTTTCTTTCCTTTCCTACTTCATCAACCTGTCCTTCTATGAATTCCAATGCTTCCATGGTCTTTTCAGTTCCTTGTGCTTGTTTCCTTGCTTCTTGTAGTTGAGACTTGAGAGAGGAGACCACTACCTTGTACTGACCAATATCTTCTTCAAGTTTGTTCAAGCTCTTGTGCCTTTGTTCAAGTTGACTTGACAAGGTATCTTCTTGATTATTTACTTTATTCAACTGATTTGTCATGGATATGACTTCTTCATGATGCTTTCTTTTTCTTTGATGAAATTCCATCTTAAGCTTGGAAAGCTCTTCATCCCTTTCTTGTACTTGAAACTTGATGAGATCAACTTTCTTCCTTGTTTGATCTTGGTCACCAACCAATGCTATCTTCTTAAGTTCCTCTTTTTCCTTTTTCAATTTGTTAATCTCTTCCATGGTAGTCATAAGTTGAGCGAGGAGTTCTTCTACAAAATCTTTTTCATTCTCTTCATATTCTAGGTCT
Source organism: Pinus taeda (assembly GCA_000404065.3). Lineage (NCBI taxonomy): Eukaryota > Viridiplantae > Streptophyta > Pinopsida > Pinales > Pinaceae > Pinus > Pinus taeda. The sequence continues at coordinate 55,015 of APFE031614125.1, read as the reverse complement.
GCTTTAGCCTTGATGTTATCATTATTATTTTTAGATTCTATGATGGGTTCTGGATTTCCTTCTAGATTTCCATCATCTTCTTAACTGATGGTCATGGAAAATGCTCCTTTTGAGTGAAGGTCATGAAGTTTGTCCCATATACCCTTTGCTGATGAATATTTTCCTAGATTGTTCTTTACAGAATCAGGTAGCCCATTCAAGATTTCCTTTATTGCTTTTGCATTGTACTCCTTGGATTCTTCATCCATCCTGCTATCAACAATCACTGATTTCCAGATTTCAATGCCTTGATTCTGTAAGAAATTCCTCATTCTTTCTTCCCATATATTAAAGTTCCCATTGAGCCTTGGAGCCTCCTCAAATTGATTGTCCTATATTTTAGTAGTAGAGGGAGACACATCCTTAGGAAGATTGGAGACTTTCTTCCTTGACTTCACCATTTGTGTTCTAAAGATCAACCTTCAAACTGTTAGGCTTTGAATGAAGGTACTGGCTCTGATACCAATTGTTGGAAATACTGAGAGGGTGGGTGAATCAATATTTATTTTTCGACTAGTGTTTTACCAGTTAAAACATTTATATTTAGAATACAAGATTAACAACAAAAATAAATTCTTTTATTAATACAATATTTGCAGTAAAATAGATTCAATATATAGATGGTTGAAATCAATTGCCAAGCACCAAATTGGACTTTGGTGAGGCTCCAACCTCCAGAGCTCCAACTCTATTTCACCAAGGTACCAATCTTGGACTGAGGAGCACCAACTCTTAAGGACTTCAATCCTTCCATTTCCTGAGACACCAATCCCTCCTACTTTTGAGGCATCAACCCCAAGGACTCCAATCCTTCTTACTTCTGAGGCACCAGCCCCAAGGACTCCAATCCTTCTTACTTCTGAGGCATCACCCCCAAGGAATCCAATCCTTCTTTCTTCTGAGGCACCAGCCCCAAGGTTTCCAACCCAATATTTTCAAGGCATGTTTGATAGTAATGTTCTGCTCTCAGAACTCTTCATTACTGAGTTATGTCTGTTTATAGCTTCACTGTAGTCTCCATGCTATAGCATCAATGACAACCAGTCTTCTCATGAAGGAGTCTTTACAACTCTTCATACAGTCCACACAGAGTCTCCAATAGCTGACCCCCGATCATATCTCCACACAACTTTAGTGAGTCCACTATAGCTGCAGTAAACTTTGCATAAGAACCTGTTTTCTTTTCAAGCATATGTTCTTATTGTCACAGGGAATGCTTCAGCGTGACTGTTTCTCTGCTGCCTACTTCTGCCTTCAAACAATGTTAGATAAAACTCTATTCATTACATAACAGAATTATATTTCAGGTTGCATTGTATACCTGATTAACACTTTCACAGGTTAACACAATTAGCTAAGAAACTCACCTTCAAATGCCTCCTATCCTGTTGGTCCTTCGGCCCTTTTCTTTTTGTTCTGCTGGACCCTACTACTGCCTCTGTTTCCTCCATCTTATTTTTAACAACACAACTGCTACTCTTAACACCCTTTATTCTCTGTTTTTTGTTGTATATGCTCCTGATTCCTTCGACACTTGATTTCCTCTTTTCACTAGCTCTTTGGCTTCCTCAACACTTGCTTCAACTCCCTCTGCGTTGGCTTACCCTTCAGCTTCTTGGCTTCTCGGTCGCTATAGCTTCCTCTGTCTCTTCGTGCTCACAAGATGCGTTCATTCATGAGAGAGGACCAAACATAGAGCAAAACTGCTACCTGTTCAAACTTTAATAGAGCCTCATTTTTCCAATGATAATAGGCATACAAAGAGATAGTTTTGTTTAGTGGATGTGCTATGTCCCAATCGCAATCACAATCAGCTTGATTCAGCCTAATGAACTATCATCCAAGCCTCCTGAGCTATCATGATTGTTATTATAGGCTTTTGGCCTAAAAACCCCGCACAATACAAATGTTTAAATACATAGGAAATATATGAAAAACCATGAGCGAAGCGCTAAGGGTGGACTTCAAAAAAATATTACTCCCGCATCTATACTGCATCGAGGCCATAGTGAAATTGCAATCAACAGTCACAACATGTCGCGCCATCCCTTTATAACTTGCAATGGTCACTTCCGACATGATAGACGTGATATAGCATTAATTCAATTGTAATGTTGCATCGGGTCTGCAACATTCATCTCAATTGGCGCTTGCCCTTGGTGGAGGTCCGATGCGATATCGTTGATCGCTGTCGGTGATTGCAATGGGCCACTTAGCACTTTATAATTCCCACTCCCGAAGTGCCGATGCGATATACATCGGCAATCGTAAATTGCAAAGGTTCAAGTCTAGACCTTAACGTAGACCACTCTCTTATAGTGATGCGATAATATGTGCCAGAACCAATAGGACTCAACACTCCCATGCATAAAATTTCAAGTCCACTTTCCCGAATTTGCTAAGTGTTTTAGCGTGATGTCTCTATGTAAAAGGAATTTGGCGATAAACAAGTAAATACGTAGGGGTGATTCTATATGGGTTCTACGGACCCGATAGCATTAAAACTTTTGCCTCTGATAGTGTATTTACAATACACCCAAGTCTTTCGTCTCCGATAGAGTATTCTTTGCATACTTATATAAACTGTGCCTTTTCCACTCCAATAGTGTATTTGCATATATGTATGGTTTTTGTCATCGATAGTGTATATGGCCTATATATATATATATATATATTATATATATTATATATATAAATATGAGTTATGCTCCCGATAGTGTATTCACTTGATATACACTATAATATATATGAGTTATGCTCCCGATAGTGTATTCTATGGCATATATGGCTCCCGATAGCGTATATGCAATCCATATGTTCTTCGATGGTTCTATTTTCTCCTCTTGTTGCCTTGTTCTTCTTTGGCATATATATATGGCACCTCCTGTAGCTCTGTTTTGGTATATATATATGGATCCTCCTGTAGCTCCTCTTGGTTCTTCTTGGGCATGTATTACATGCAATGGTCTTCCGATATGGCTCCTCTTGCTCCAATGTGGCTCCTCTAGCTTGGAAATGTCTTTCAAAGAGACCTCCTCTGTTTGTTCTGATATTCTGCAATATGCCTCTCTTGCTTATGGCTTGGATATTCTGATGGAATTGCTCCTGTCTCTTCATGGATTTGCTCTGCTTCCCCTTGGCTTCATATCGTCATCTAGTATCTAGAATATTTCCATATTAACATCAATGACAACCTAAGTCAACAATTGGAACTGGGATTTTGAAGCCTCATGCAAGGCTTGCGTGCTGGAAACATGTGCCATCGTGAACAAAATCATTCTCAAGATGAGGTTGTTGGTCATTGTCGCTATCTTCACCTTACTTCCATTGGTCATTTCGGCACCAGGACAATACCTCTAGACTAGACTCCTTGTACTCTCACCTCCTTGGTGAGATCCAAATATTTGGAATTCTTCTCCTCATCGGGATAATCCCATGATGAAGTAGATATCCATCTCCTCAAGTTCTAGTTCCTAGCCTGTTATGATGAAGATCTCTCGATCTACATCCCAGAGACTGATTAGATAGGGCAACAATTCCATCTGAGCCCTTAACCCTATGGTCCTGAAGAATTTAGCAGCCTAAAATTCCTCAGAGTATTTATGCATTCAAGATCTTGATCTGCTTGGAAGTCTTTGGCCTCATGGCCTCTTTCTTTCCACTCCAAGACCATATTATCTTGCAAAACATCATTTGACACTTATTAATGTTTTTTCCATGGATCAAAATAATCAAAATTTTTCTTTAAAAGAGAGTTTTCTTTCCTAAAAATTCGCCTCGGTGCCATTTCATCTATTTTTACAAACAGTGCGATGGCATCGCGTGAGCCTTTGGGCTCAAGTGTGACCATCGTGGGTCCGATGACCATACCCGCTATGGTCGCTAGCACCCTAAAAATTTGAAATCCTCCTTTCTAGCATCAAAATTACCATTTAAAATGCATAAAAAAGTATTAAAATGCAAGAGCAGGGATGGGCCTCTTACTTTTTGCAGACGGTTCATGAAACGGTACCTTGGATCTCTTGCAGTAGCCACTGGAAAATCAAGAGATTTAGGGCACAAAATGCACTTTCAAAGCTCACTTTGGTAAAATGGTAAAAAATAAAATTACTTTTGACTATTTATAAGTTTTGAAAGTCATTTTTGTCGAAATTTTCATAATATTTTGATATTTTCCCTTGATATTAGTGATGGGTGTATTTCTTATGCAGTTACAGGTACCTTCAAAGTGAACAATTATCATTATTGATCGATTCTCGTGAGTTTTATTTTATCTCCTTTTTAGACTCATTAAATAAACGAAGAAGGAACCCCCTGGGAGTCATCTTTGAGCTCTTTTTTGACTCTCGAAAACTGAAAATATTGCTGAGTACTTGTCGTTTTGAACTCATTAAAGTAAATGAATCAATGTCACCTCAGTATATGTTTACCCCTTTTACGGGCTGAGATTGACTATTTACGAAAATGTACGCCTTGGTCGACATGGTCAAGAGGTTCCATCGAATATTGTTTTCTACCTTTTCAGATTCGAGGGACAAATTATGAAAAGGGACATGATGGAGTTTTCTTTTTTGTTTCTTTTCCAAAATCTCTAAATATGAAAAATATATCGAGTTATTCTTACGTTGAACTCGTTAAAACTCTATGACGAATGACTCGTCATCATGATGAGGTCGAGCTTCTCCTTCCTAGGGCTCGTAAAACTTACTAGGATGGATTCATTTGAAGAATTAACTTACATAACAAGCATATGCTATCCCCTTCAATCTTGTGATAAAAATAAGTGGGGTACTCACTAGAAATAGCGGGGGGAAATGAAGATGAGACATCCTTTGTATAGTCAACATGTCGCTCTTGAACATGACACTCTTCTGCTCTCGTGTTGGGTTTGGGATATCCTCACTCAGTCACTTGTCTTACCGGGTTTGGGTGATCCATTTTGCCTCTCATTTGACTATTCCATTTTGTCATCGTGACCTTTAGTCCTATGTCGAGTCAGATTCTACCACACTCCGGAGTCATGTTGCCAATATGTTCAAGAGAATTCCAATCTTCATTTATTTACATATACATTGTTTGAGTCATTGCTATAGTCTTGGATATTATTCCACTTTATTCCTTGTTTTGTGTCGATGATAGGGGATTCATCATTACCCTCCTTCAACAGGTCGCTTCCTGTCGACTTTAACTCATTATCCAGGAAGATTACTTAGAATCTCCCTTTTAGTACCTTAGAGCTGGCATGCCCTAATGGCTAGTTCTTCGCATCCGACAACATGTATTCATCATTGGATTTTGATCGGGTGATTCCATGAGTGTTCAAATTCAGCTTCATTATCACATTCTCAGATTATACTGTTGTACCTTGAGATCCATTGTCATGATTGGTGGTTTCTCTCATACCTGTTAACGGTCCACATCATTGGCCGGTAATCAGGTGGTTTTCTAGAATGTTCAACTTCAACACATTTATTTGCATGTTAAGATTCGTACATTGATCAGGTTAGGATGGAGCACAAGACCCTGAGTCTTGTTTGTTATGACTTAGGCTGCATGGAGTTATATGTAATTCATGATTTCACACATGTTTCTACTATATGGATGGCTATGACCATACCATGAGACTTTATATTTATGATGATCCTCATTATCTAGATGGCTGCATCCATACCATGGATCTTTTCATATAGTATTCATCATTCGAATGGCTACATCCATGCCATGGATTCATGTCTTGATCTCAGATATGTATATGTATACGCATCCTTGATTTGCAAGTTTCCTGACAGTGCGTGTCCTCGTCCTTGCAAGAACTCATAAAGCATCTCAGTCATCACTCCTCGTTCTGCCTTCATGCTTTAGTGGGCATCGGTTACATAGTATTTTGTCACGCCTCCTGCACTTCCCTATGACATACCCTGAAGTGCTCGAAACACGACCATTATATAGTATACTCATCCATTTATACAGCTCAGATGCCTCCTAAGACTTCATTTGGAAAATGTCTTGAGCTTTCCCTGAAGAAATAGCTCTTAAAAACCTAAAATGAGAGTCATCACTCTTATGAGGCTTAAAACCATGGTGGTTTCCTATTGTACCATGTTTGACCCGCAATGGCATCGCTCTATTCCCTGGCATACATGCGATGATCCCAAAAAGGTAATTTTCCTAAAGGAGATGAGAAGCTTCGTGGTCTAGAAGCTTCAAGAGAGACAAGCTAGAGGTGGTTTCACATAGATGAGGTTGAATCCTCCTAACTTAACCTCTTTGTCATATCCCTATGAGATACCTCCTTGAGATGTGGGGCTAATCCTATCTTCAGAGAAGTCCCCACTCACTCTCCTAGCCTATAAATTCCTCCTCTCACATTCCCAAATGGTTGGTCTATGTCCATTTGCACCCCTATACTGAGCTTGTGCCTAGAGGCTATTCATTAGAATTGGGGAAGGAGTGCTTGGAGAGTTTCTTGGAGTGGACTTGGATTACCACTCAAGGAGATCCTTTCAAAATCAAGGCTATGGACATAAGCTTCCCTTTATTCCTTAAATAATATACAATTGCTGGTTCATCTTCCCAAAATATATATGTTCATGTATGTATTAGCTTGGCATTACTTGATTAGTTAAGTAGGTTGTTATTGGATTTTCTATTGGTTTTGACATGATTTTTTGTCTCTTGATCACTTGTGCAAGTACATCAGAGCTGAGAGAAGCAGAAACAAGTCTGTGACACAAGTGGTTCGAGGCACTCAACAATGGAAATCAGAATAGCATCAAAACGAGGTAGGTCATCACTTTCGTTCTACTTTTCAATTATAAACTAAGAAGATGTCTAGTTGATTGTCACTTCAGTTGCTAGACCCACTCATTGGGCTAGAGGGATCGTCTCTTTCTGCAGAGAGGATTAACCTTTTCAACAACCCATCTACATTTGAAATCCATGTTGTTAAACCGAAGCTTGAAAAAGAACCAGAGAAACAACAAGAGATAGAAGGAACAATACTAGAAGAGCATACACAAGATCAAGATGTGTTACTTCACTAGGTAAGACAAAAATTAATCCTCTCATTCAAATTGAAAATATGAGAAAGGAAAATGAGGAGTTAAAGAAAAAACTTTCCTTGGTTAAAGAACAACTTCATTTTAAGAATGAAACTGGATTGTATATGTTGGAAGAGGCTGTAGAAATGGCATCATCTACTATCTCAAAAAAACTTTGCAAGAGCCTCCAACAAATTCTTGAGGAGGATAAAATCATGGAGACTATTATTGTTTCAATTGGAGTATAAGTGGGGGAATAGGAAAAAGAATTTCAACTTTCTATTCCACAATAACCTACTGATGACGTTGTTGTTACACAAGAACCAACAGTTGAAGCATAGCAGGAAGAAGAAAAATAGTCTCCTATCCACAAGAACATGTTTATGATGCTACTATTACACAAGAACCAACAGTTGAAAGAAAGAAGACTAAAAATAAAAATATTGGTATACCACAAGAACCTATTGATGATGGTGATGTTACACAAGAACCGACAATTGATATAGAGCCACATGAATAGAAAAGGGTTTAGAAGGAGAATGTTGAAACAAAATCTGAAATAACTCACGTTAAATTTAAAGATTTGATGAGGGTACTAGAGTATTGGGAGAAATTAGCGTTCTTTCCCAAAGATGAATTCATATTCCTAAAGTAGCACGAGGAAATGGTCAATAAGCTTAAGAAGGAGTGGGCTGAAAAATTAAGAATTGAAGAATTTGTGAAAATTTAGAAGTAGAGGAATCAAGCAATGAAACAGGTGAAGGAACTACAAGGCGAGGTTAAGTTGTTATAGCAAGAAAATAAGCTCATTCATGAGATCATTAATGACTTATTTTACAGTAGGCTTCCTTCTCCTTTGTATCCTTTATATTTGCAAGAAAAACATTATCTCTTCCATTTAACAACCCTGAAGGAAAAACAACCATATAAGACAAGGGAGATATACGACTTCCTGGAAACATTTCAAAGTGCTAATTTCTCATAATAGCATTTGTTGTGCGAGATGTACTTGAATGATCTTGCTTTCTTTGGGGACAAATCATTTAATATGACACCCTATGTGGGAGATGTACAACTCAATTTTTTTTTTCTTTTTTTCTTTTACGCAAAATCAAATAGGTTGGAAATTTGCCCATGATACTATAACAACTAATGAAGATCATGTAGAACTGTTTATTAGAGAAGAACATAGTTTAGTTGAAGTTGTTGCACACAAATACAATAAAATATGGTGGTTTTGAGCCATTAAGACACTGTTGATGGACCATCGAGAATCATTTCTATGGAGATGCTAGATAAATATACAAGGAATGAGAAATAGTGCCTTAGAAGTAAGCAAGTTGAGATGGGATCTCTCCCGACAAGAATTGAAGAAGGGAAGCCCCTATTGTTATCAGAATTTTGAGCAAACACTTTCAAGAGTTCATCGGTATGTTGGCTATATTAGGAAGATTGATGTAGGCTCAATTGGACTTAGATTCATGTTCCCTCTTGTTTGGTTACCCACCCATCAGTATCAACATCCATATATTATTGTAGATAAGTGTTGGGAGGGAGAGATGGTTATTTTTGTAGGATACAAGGCCAGATATGAAGACATGATAGGAAAATACAACCTCACACAACTTCACTCTCAGCATCGCAGGCATAAGTGACATGAGTCTACATGAGGACACGCAAAAGCTTAAGTTGGGGGGACATGTTGGGTCACAAAATTGTCTTATTTTTCCTATTTCTTTTATCCCTTTTTGACCAACAGGACCATATATTATTATTGTAACAACCCTTATTCACCTAAGTATGTCCTTTTTCACTTGTCTCTTTCTTAGTCCAAATAGACTTATAATTTGACATTATAACTAAATTCTTAGACTTATTTTTATCATAAAACTAATGTATGGGTTGTTCAACAGGTTTGGATGGTTTGTCAAAGCTTGTTATTACAAGATTACATTTCAGTTCCTTTACCAATTTGAATTAATTAAGGTTCCAGGAGTTGTTGTTATTACACAAGCAATTGCTTAAGCACGTGTTGCCTTTCCTAATTAGACTAGATCTAGGAGTGGGTCAAAGTCAAAAAAAATAGCTCATCACTTGGAGATATTTGTGGAGTATCCATATCATTTGGTTGAAATATTGTGTAACTTTATTTGTAATTAAGGGAAACTGTTATAGTTTTACCCCTTACATGGAAATCATTGTGTAACTATTAAGATATCATTTTATTTTAAGATCACGGGAGAATCGAAAGATTCTCATGATGACCTTATTATTGTAATTAATATCTCTAAAAGAGAAGATTGTTTTCCCGCGAGGGCTAGAGCGAAGAATTGGAGAATATGATTGGTAAGGGGAACACTAGATATATGTAATCTTGATACTTTTATTAATGAAAATCTCAACTTTGTGGTTCAATAATTTCCTCCGAGTAGTTTTTGTGATTTTTAGTACACCAACCCCTGCTGAGGAGGAAGGGCCCTCCTTAGTAGGGATCACTAGTTAATTAAAGTGGAATACATAATTGCATAAATATTTCTCAGTTATTTGATTATTTTTACTGTTGTTGTTACAATTATTTCTATATGTAATTTAATTAATTGCAGTAAGATTTGGATGGTGTGACAACTTAAGTCCTGGACCGATCCCTTAGTTTAGTGTGGAAGTGAATTATTTGCTTTGTTGTTACAATTTGGATTGCACTTCATTTTATGTGTGCAGATTGAATGAGTGATGGTTTTCAGGAGTGTTGTAAGAGTGGTTAAATGATAGATTGGATAAATATTTATCAGTTATGTGATTGTTGTTACTATTGTTATTACAATTAATTCTATGTGTAATTTAATTAATTGCAGTAAGCTTTGGATGGTGTGGCAACTTAAGCCTAAGCCAATCCCTCAGTTTAGTGTGGCAATGAATTACTTTCTTTGTCATTATAGTTTGGATTGCACTTCCTTTTACATGTACAGATTGAATGAGTGATGGTTTTAAAGAGTGTTGTGAGAGTGGTTGTATGATAGATTGCATAAATATTTCTCAGTTATGTGATTGTGGTTACTTCTTATATTACAATTAATTATGAGTGTAATTTAATTAATTATAGTAATATTTGGATGGTGTGATAGCTTAAGTCCTGTATCGATCCCTTAGTTTAGTGTGGAAGTGAATTATTTGCTTTGTTGTTACAGTTCGGATTGCACTTCCTTTTATGTGTGTAGATTGAATGAGTGATGGTTTTCAGGACCGTTGTGAGAGTGATTGAATGACATATTGCATAAATACTTATTAGTTATGTGATTGTTGTTAGTGTTGCTATTACAATTAATTGTGTGTGATTTAATTAATTAAAATAAGCTTTGGATGGCGTGAAAACTTAAGTTCTGGACCATTCCCTCATTTTAGTGTGGTAGTGAATTATTTTCTTTGTTGTTACAATTTGGATTACACTTCTTTTTACATGTATAGATTGTATGAGTGATGGTTTTCAAGAGCGTTGTGAGAGTGGTTGAATGACAAAGTGGCTTATTCTACAGTATTTATTTACATTAAATCTATGTGGAGTGTGTAACAACTTTGTTGATTTTTAAGAGTGTGTGTGTAACGACTTTGTGTTGAGATTATTTTATGCTAGTAATCATCTGCCTTAGCATAGACTTTGCGTGACAATCTTGTAAAAATTTAGGCCTACTTGGATCGAATTAAGTGTAAGAGCGGGTTGACCAACATTAAAATGCAAACAATATAAAAATAATGAAGTTAAAAAAGTTTCTTATTCAAATCATTGTGAGATACAAGAATTAATATTTTATTAAAGTTTATGTCTTAACGAACATATGTTGATACAAAATGAATGGAAGAAGCATTCAAGTAATCGTAAGTTTTTCTGCCAGCAATTGATACCATATATTGAACATTATCTTAATTGGAAAAAATATACAATATTTACAACCACGAGGTTCATCTCTTCCTCCAAAAGAGGAAATCTGAGAGACAAATCAAAATTTCTTTGTCCCTAAAGGTGGAAACCAAAGCTTACAACTTCAAAATTGTTTCTCAAAAATATGTGGCCATACAAATTACACAGGAGGGTCAAGCTTTACTACATCTAGATAGTAGCCTGAGGGGTTGTAACAAATGTGAATTACAATAAAACTGGGGTTGCCTCAGTCACAAACTTTGTACTTATGGGCCAATCATGAGGGGTGTTATCGCATTGATCACCATTGAGATAAAATGAGATTGTTTTGCAAGCCATCAAACAAAAATAAGGGGAGAGAACAAACCTTGTGTTGATCAAGTGGTCAATGGATAATGCATGCCACCATGAAGCCAAATTGATGTTGAAATTGAGCCACCATGTGCTCGAGAGCTACCACAAGTTGACACTAAAATGGTAGCCTCTAGAACCTCCTCCACAACAAAACACTTGTATGGATTGGGCCGAGGGGGAGAAGGTATGGGATCGAGGAGCATAGAGGGAGGCGAAGAAGCTTTATGAGAGGGATGAGGGGATAAATGGCTAGAGGGTAGTGTGTAGGATACACAATAGGGGAAGGGGAATTAAGAGGGTAACCGATATCTAGGCCTCAAACAAAATGCTTCAGGGAGGAGGATGAGTGGTTGAAGAGCATGAAGAGCTCAACAATTTGATTAGTGGTCTTGGTTTTAGCTTCTTCCTTTTCCTTCATATGTCTATCCAGGAGATTGCAGAGGGCCCAGAGGGATGAATGTCCACAATGGGTCTCCTCTTCTTCCATGGCCACCACCTTTCTACGAATGCGATCAGGTAAGTTGTGGTCAAATAGATTGACTATAGAGGTGTTTTCTAGGGTGGTTGGGGTTCATCCATAACCTCTTCCCTAGCCTAGGCGACAACCTCTCCCTTTGTTGCCGCTCATGAGTGTGATGCAGGGGAAGTGAGGTGCATGTATGAGGTTAGAGGGAGCGGCAAGGATTTCGGGGGAAAGAAACTAGAGGAAGAATAGCAGGGAGGCAAGGACACTGCGGGATAAAGAGCCTCAATAAATAGGGTGGTTTGCACATTCGGAGGAGATAGGATGAGTGGAGTAATGAGGCCCTATTTTCCATGAACTGAAGGAAGCCTTTCACATGCATGGAAATGTCAGTCTACTAGGGAAATCACCCTTAGGTCACCGAGATTCGGGGGCTTTCTATTGTTATAGTTAATTGTGTGTAATTTACTTAATTACAATAAGGTTTGGATGGTGTGACAACTTAAGTCTTGGACCAGTCCCTCAGTTTAGTGTGGAAGTGAATTATTTACTTTGTTTTTTACAGTTGGGATTACACTTCCTTTTATGTGTGCAGATTGAATGAGTGATGGTTTTCAGGAGTGTTGTGAGAGTGGTTAAATGAAGAGTAGCTTATTATGCAATATTTCTTTGGATTAAATATGTGTGGAGTGTGTACAAATTTGTTGATTGTTGAGAGTGTGTGTGCAACGACTTTGGATTGATATTAATTTATACTAGTCATCATCTTCCTTAGCATAGACTTTGCATGACAAACTTGTATAAATTAAATCCTACTTGGATCACTAATTGAATGTAAGAGTAGGTAGACCAACATTAAAATGCAAACAATATAAAAATAATGAAGTTAACAAAGTTGCTCATTCAAATCATTATGAGATACATGCATTACTATTTTATTAACTTTTATGTCTTCACGAACGTATGTTGATACTAAATGAATGGAAGAATCATTCAAGTAATCCTATTTTTTTCTACCAACAATTCATACCATATCTTGAGCACTTTAATGATATTGAAATAGGTAATTTGTATTGACACAAATAATACTGATGAATTTCAAATTTTATGCTATAAGAATCATCATTTTTTAAACACTGATTACAAATAATTCTAAAAATTTAGAAGTCTTGGTCATTAACATCATTGTCTGCAACTATTGCATCTAGTATATCATTGTCAATGTCCATATGTCCTTTCAAGTAGTTAATATGATCATCATCCTCGTCTTGAATTGCATCATATTCATCATCATTGAAATCAGACTATAGACCATCTATATTGCTACCATATATATTTGGATCATCATTTTCTATACCATCCATATAGTTGTCTTCCGTAACATCATGTACTCTGTATTAATGTTGACTTCTTGTGCCTGAACATAACCATCTTCAACATCATCATGATTTCAGTTTATTCGATGTTATCTAATCCCTCTCTCTCATTTTGTTGGCCATAATTATTTTTCTCAGTATCTACTAATGCATCATCAAATACACACCTTAATATTGGATCATAATATATGACAAATATCCATTTCAGGTCCATAATATCTTCATAGAAAAATACCTGAACATGAACGAGTACATACATATGTTATAACAATTTTATTGATTAATAAACACATGTATATATTCACAATAAACAATGTATTAATAGATTATTGATCACTATCGCTTCTAATTATTTGAGTTAAAGAATTAACTTCTCCCAATGAATTGATAGAACATAAGGCTCCTTATTCTATATTAGGAACTTTGAGGAATACATAGAAAACAATCCACTATGGCTATCATGTCTTTGTGTCCTCTCAAATTCTTCATACCATCTAGACTTAAAAATACAACATTTAAAAGAGTGGTAATCCAACTCAATAATCTATTGTATTTTCCCAATATATTGTAGATTCCCTTCAATAATATTCTTATATGTTGATGTTGATCAATTGAATTGCTTGAATTCAACCATGATACCACAATCAAAGTATTATGTCTTTACATCTACATGTTCTACACAATAATTTCGACCATATTCCCACATTCCTGGATATTTTCTTGCCTGTGAAAGGCCATTTATTTCGATTAAAACAAATATAATGATGAATATTAAAATAGTTAATAGTGTCAAAACTGTAAGTAAACAACATTCTATAAAATTCCATTTGTACCTTTATTTCACATCCTCTAGACATGTTGATTTCATCTTTTGTTATGTTTGAATATATACTTGCATCTTCTATTTGATTTTGAATTTGTTCAGTAACCCTTTCTAGTGTGCAATCTTTGGCCCATTCCCCTTGCAGATCAATAGGAAATGGGGTATTCCTTGGGTTCAATCTCTTCAATTGTCTCCTTGTTTCTAACATTTATTCTTTGTTTTTATAATTCAAATCAATCCATTTGTTCATAAATTCCATGTGGTACATAATGAACTTGTCGATTATAGCACTTTCATCTACACCTATTACATGTCAATATTCTTATTTCAATCTCCAAAGGCCATGTTATTAATTTGACAAATAAATTATAGAGAATTAATTATCGCAATAAAAACAACCATAATGATCACGAGTTTACTAACTAATTTCTATTTTAATACCATTAGATTGTGGTTTTTCTCCATCAATAATATCTAATGCTCGTTCTTCATCCCAGAAGTGCATCCCATCTTTGAAATCCTTACAAAGGAATTCACATAGGAATAAAAATGCTCCATTCAATACATACCCTTTAACCATGCAACCTTATGGATGTGGCTTTTGTCCGACATGTATTTTTAGAGTTTTCATATACCTCTCAAATAAAAACATCGACCTTGTCGATACAACATCCACCAATTCAATGTCATCGACTATGTGTATAAGTAAATGGACTTAGAGGTCCATGAAACTTGTAGGGAGCTCCTTCTCAAATACACATATTTTTTGTAATTTTCTTCTTCCATTTTGGCACTTCGCCTTCGTGGATCTCCTTAGATGTCACCCATCTAATATAAGAATACTAAATTAGTATGAATCTTTAGGGAAAAAATAAAATGCAATACAATATCTCTATGTCTCTTACACGTGAACATTCCATACCAAATACCTTACAAATGCTAACAATCAACTTATGGCATTCCTCAAGTCAATGGTAAGACATGGATCCCCCTTAATGCACGATGACATGATATACTGTCAAACACATTTATCAAATATCATCATTAGTTATTTTTGTCACAAAATAGAATATCATATATATTTAGTACCTAATCAATTTTACCAATAAATGTTAAATGATAATATATAATACCTTCATAAAATTATGAAAATCATGTGTTTTAAATCTTGTGATATGTCCATAAATTGTAAAATCTTTATTTAATGATGACCCATAGCCAGTAGGTGTCCTTATTGAACATATGCCATTTTTAGTTGGTCTAGCTCTTTCTTTTTCAAAATCCGTGGAGCTTTTACATATTTTTCATTTTCCCTGTTTGGCCACAAATGTTTTCTATCAAATTTGGTATGCGAAAGAGAAATATCTCTCCTCGAAGACAAGGTGTCCTTCTCTTTTCCTATTATATGTCGAAAAATTGAATCTGAGACATTTTTGAAGATGTGACTGGGATCTAATATGTGAGATATTAAAAGATCCTTCCAATATGGGAGCTCATAAAAAATGGATTTCCTTTTCGTCCCTTCTGGCATCTTAATTACAAATTGTTATAGTTGTTCAATAGAATCATCCCCATCAAAAAAAATATTGCCAAGATTTCAATTCAGCATCTTCCTACTTCTTAAGCTAATCAATTGGACCCATGATCATGGGAGGGCCTCTATTTTCAACTTTTCCATCAAATTGATTCTTATGGTAGTTTCTAAACCTATGATTTGGCAGTAGAAAAACCTTATTGTTTGCATAAATAAAGTTACAAATATCTTCATAATACTGACCTTGAAATCGTTCTACACATATTGGACATGAAAATATCCCCTTTGTTTGAAGGCGTGTAATTCAATAAGGTTAATAACATCAAAATAATAGTACAAAAATAAGTATGAAATTTGGGATGATAATAAATCATGAACGTAAATAGGTAGTTTTTTTATCTTACCGGAATAACAACCAAGTACTGGGAAATCTATTTGAATAGTCCAACATAGCACACCATATAACATGAAGGACATATTTGATGGAGGATGTGATATACCATGCATTCTGATGCCTTTCCATACCAGTTGCATCTTATCAATAAAAGGCACAAGATAAACATCCATGTTTTTAACTTGATGTTTTCCTCAAACAATGAGAGTCAGCATAAGGTGCTACTTTCTAAGA
Source organism: Pinus taeda (assembly GCA_000404065.3). Classification (NCBI taxonomy): domain Eukaryota; kingdom Viridiplantae; phylum Streptophyta; class Pinopsida; order Pinales; family Pinaceae; genus Pinus; species Pinus taeda. The sequence goes on along the minus strand of APFE031614125.1, from coordinate 38,845 downwards.
CTCATCCATGGGGGAATATTGTATACTATCAATCTGAACGGATAAACACTATAATTTGAGCTCATGAAAGAGAATGGGAACACTCCATCAATTGCAAGGCCAAACCTAATACTACGAGGTTCATCTTTGAATTTTGATGGCCATTTTTCCTCTATGTGTTTAAATGCTTTAGAGTTGGTTGAAATTCACATGAATCCATATTTAATTGTATTCTTTTCATGTCAATCCATCAATTATGCAAGTGAATTGCAACAAAACATTCGTTGAAGTCTAGGTATAATTGGCATGTGACATAAAACCTTCTTTGGAACTGTAGGACCTTGTACATTTGTAAAATATCTCTTCTCTTTGCATATAGGGAATTCTACCTTGTCTTGATATTCATCTCTGTATAAAATGAAACCATTTTTACATGAATAAAATTTCTTATATTCAATTCCCAACTCAACCAACAACTGACGCGCCTCTCTGCAAGTTGATGACAACACATTCTCTTCAAGAAATATTTTAGATTTTAGTGCCCTATAAGATTGCCAAAGATTAGATTAGTCGAATGTTGGACTTTTGATGAACATGATTTATATGTCAATCTATATTATGACTATTCATATACAACATATAGTTTAAAAATATCTTTAAGGAAATATAAACGAAGTTGATGAATGTTTACGAATTATGTAGATCAATTGACAATGCATTGTAAGAAATAAATTTCAACTCACTTCAATAGGATGTTGAATCCTTTGTATGACCAACCAAATAGTGACTTGATTGCTAATGATATTAATGTGCATGCTAGTTTTGAGGTTCTACTTGCAGCTGATTTGAACACGCGTGTATTTGTTGCTTGCTTGATGGAGTCTTTCAATAGGTTGTTATTGTCAACATTACTTTGGTGGTAATTACCCTTGTTGTCATTGTTACTAGCAACCATATGATCATTATTTTCATCATTGTTTCCATCCCCAAAGAATCTTGTAAGCATCTCATTCAATCCTTCTTCATGCATTTCATTTTCACTATCATTCTCATCATCATTAAGGTCGCTAGCTGGTAGCATATTGCAGTCATCAATGTATGTGAATCTCATTAGTTGTTCAAAATTTTCAGGTGGTAGAGTTCTCTTTAAATATGATCTTTTCACCCTGGTATGGTTTAAAGGATGGTTTGGATAATCTCGTCCCAATCTTAATAGCCTAGTTGGCTTAACTTGGGTATTAGTAGTTATTCTTTCATCATCGTATTCTACCTATCAACAAACACAACCATTATTTAATGTTTCACAAGAATTGGATGAATCATAAATGTATCAATTTCAAAGAAATATAATCAAATATCACTTGACAAATCTAATCCCATGTACTATAGTATTGACCAACCTATTCTTCAGTGCAATTATTTGTCGTGTCTAAAGTATCCATTGTCATATCTTCTTCCACCCACATTTTTCTTCGTGATTTAACAATTTAAGGTCCACGCCCACGTACATATATATTTTTCTTTTGCTAGTTGAATAATTAGGTTGCGCACTTGTTCCAATATCCATCTAAAATATCAATAACATGCATGAATTTATTTAAAGGTTGGATAATACACTATAAATTCTAATAATACCATGAAAAAGGATGGATGTATCGCAAAATGCTTCCTAAGTTAAGTCAAAATTTTGCTAATTATTTGATGTCCTACGACATTTGTTGTGTCCTTATTTAATATGACATGATATGTTTCCATGGCCTCGTCTTGCCCCTATAATACATAAAATAGTCAATTATGTTAAGTACACCAATTATATCATTTCAACCAATATATTATCTAACACAAAGCATCACTTTACTCATATATTTGACATATCGATATCATGTTTTGGATTTGAAAAAAACAACATATTTTATATAGCTTTATCTCGTCTATGTTGTAGCATTTGTGAATTAAAAAACACCATCCTCCTTTGGCTGAGGTTTCTCTATCTTCTTACCTTTATTGTATCTATAGATTTCGTATATGATTCTATGGACACCCACTTTCCTTTCGTTGATTTAGTACATCATCCACCTCCTCTACCCATGGCCTCCTCTAGATCCTATAATACATAACAATGGCATTATTCACATAACACCTACGCACTTCGTTGTTTCTCCATTGAAAATTTCTAACCATACAATCAATTTAAGTTCAACTAGTTTTCACTGCACCTTTCTAGCTAAAATTCCCTTATTTTCAATAAGTACCCCTTTTGTTAATTTCTACTCCCAATATGCTAACATAAATATTAGATGATAATTATGAAAACTAATGGACTATTTTCCTTTTTTTTAATATTTTCATTTAACTTAATTCAAACCCTTCATCCATAATTTTAAGCTGCCAAATATCTATATTTTTGTATATTAAAAAAAATTCCTTTGACCCTATATGTTAGAGAATATACTATTTTCAAATTTTTATTTTTAATTCTTCTAAATGAACTCAATATATAATATAATAATTAGTATAAATTAACTTGTGGATGAGATATATTTTCAATGCCACCATCCACCCTATAAAGGAGTAAAGAGTGAGTGGCAAGACCGAAAATGTTTGTGTCACATGTATACATAATCACTAAATAACACAACCTTTAAAGGTGAAAATGTGTGTATGTGACTATAACTAGTGGATTGTTATATTATGAGTCATTGGCTATTAAAAGAAAATTATAAAGTTTGAAATCACACCAAATTCATTAGTGGGATAGGAAAATATTACATAAAACACCCTTCATTGCAGGCTAAAAACACCATTTATAGGGCTTTACATCAACCAACATTTCAGCTTATCCCATGTGCTTATGCACATTGCACATCCAATATTGGTATTCAACTAGCACAACCACATTAAAAAATCTGGTTTATAAATGCTGATAGGCGTATATTAGCCACATTTATTAATATTTATATCAACCAAATTTATTAATTATTTATTATAATTAATTATATTATAATTATCCCATGTGCCTATGCACATTGCACATCCAATATTGCTATTCAATTAAACCTTGTAAAAAATACAATAACATGGAAGCCTTCCACATTGACACTGCAAAGTGCAAAGATGACAATGAATACAAATTAGACCAAATTGATTTAAAAAAAAAACCTTGTTAATCTATAATTGGCACACATAATCGATAAACATATTGTGTATCCTAACTATTCAACCAAAACGATGTAGTACATTCACCATATTTATATTCAAATACTCACCAATTGCAAAGCAAGGGAACTTTGAAGTTCTGTGCGGAGTTGGAGCAGACCACGGTTGGAGCAATGCATTGAGGTTATGAAATAAAATAACTAATCGATTGGATCTATGTTGATTGTGGGAAGATATATTGATGGACCTCTCCTCTCTTGTTGTGGATTTCAATAATTTTTTTTTTTTTTTATTTCTGGGTGTGGTTCGACCTCTAGCAGCCACAAAATCAATTTGTGCATCTCATTCACCCCTTACCAAAAATGAAAATCAAACCTTTGTCCATGCATTTAGCACTATTTTTGTTTAAAACGGTTAGAAGGAAGTGAGAAAAATGTAGGGAGAAAAGAGAAGGGATTTTCCACAATGTGGAGGAATTTTTTTTTCCCTAGGACACTAAAAAATGTCAAGCAACAATAGAGGGAAACGAGCAAAGGGATCTGATTCTTGTGAGAATAAGGTATTTCATACTCAATTTATAGATTTACACACATTTCTATTTCTTGTTTGAATTGTATTTTTTAGTTTTTAGTTTCAAATTTATAAAAGAAGAAATTAAGGCTTTTTTTTTAAATTTCTAATTTTAAAATAAATATTTTATTGTACATATATAAGGACATGACAATGAGAAAATGAAAGAGATAATGGCTTCTATATTGGGCCTAGAAGCAGTGAATAAAATAGAAGGTATGGAATTTCCCATGCTTGCCAAATATGTGGAAAACCGTACTAAAGGAGCTGATATAGACCAACCAAAACAACCCTGTCAAAGGGAATCAATTGATTCCCCATCAGATCCTAGATTGAGCAAAATATCTAGGAAAAAATCAATCACAATAACCTCTAAGAATGTGGAATAAGGAAAAAAGATGTCCAATGTCCCACCCACCCCTGAGACACAAATTTCTTCCACCACCAGTACAGGTACTTATGTACCTTGCATTGGTACATACAAAACCAAGGTAGAATATGATGTTGTCTCTAGGGAAATTAGAATGGTAAATGTAAGGAAAGTTCTCAATCGTAGGTTGAAGGAATCATGTATTTAATGCTTCAAAGGGAAACTACATCTTCCATTATCGAAAATACCCATGCACCTTCAAAAGGTAGTCATCCATGACATGTAGACTAAATTTGTGACAATTTAGTTAGTAAAGCAAGTAAAAAACCAAATGACTCAAAACTGCCTAAGATTTCATTGTAACCAAATGAAAAATATAAAGTATATTCCTCCTAAGCTAAGGGCCAAAACAAGGCCAATTGATATAAGCATGAAAGTATGGAAAGAGCTTGTGAAAGCATATGATAGAGAAGATGCATGGGGGGAGTCCCACGAGGAGAGAATACATGTATTTAAATTTGGTCATAAGATTATTTCACATTCATTAAATGAATTTTATATTTTACTAGTGCATTGTTAAATTGAATAAGTGTATGTTTCAGGACAATGCCTCAAAGTCTAGGCTTGCCAAATATTGTGTCACACATCATAGTGGCCAAATAGGTTTAGAAGCCTTAGCATGCAATTTTTAAAGTATATTTTAATATATGAAATTATATTATTTTTAATTTTGTACAAAAAAATAAATGATTGGATATTAATTACTTTAACTTTTCCATCTACCATGTTTTGACAAGAGCAAGGCCATTATCCATCACAATTGGAATTCGATATGATACAAGAAAGAAAGTGGTCTGATTTGTTGTCTTGATGGATAATAAGGTATCATTAGTGTCTTTCAATAACTTACTTGGATATTGTTATGTTAATATGTCAATTTGCATTTCTTGTGTTGAATTGTTTATTTATGTGTAGCTTGAGTTATTTTGTGCTCCCATCGATCATAGCACCCTTATAAATCACCAACCTTTCATTATGGTTAAGTCCTTAGAAATCAATATCAAACCATGGATTTATCAAGTTGTTTGCCAAAAACCTTAGACCAAAGGAGTAATGCAATACATAACCTATAGATAACAAAACATATTACATGGGATTGATTATAGATGCTTGGGTTGAGAGCACATTACATGTGATTGATTATGGACCCAAGATACATGTGTTGAAGAGAATGGGATAATTGTCTTGGAAATCAAGAAGCCTTGTGATGAAGAGCACTTGACACTTGGAACACATGCTTAGGGAGTGCATCACTTGAGGATTGGTCCCTTGACATGTATACCTTGGAGAGAGAGCACTTCACTTGGAGACCTTATCTTGTGTATTACATTAAATTGCCTGTGTAATTAGTCCACTTTACCAATGTTGGCCTCCCTCAACTACTCTATATAGAAGGAAGAGAATGTCTTTTTCTAAACTATACTCATTATTACATCTATATAATTGTCATGAATATTTTTTAGTGCTTGTGTGATGTAATAGAGGAAGACCTAGATTTGGTGACAAAAACCCTAGAGAAGAAATGAAGATTAATTCTAGCACTAGGGATGATCTTGAGTCTTAACACTTGTCTTAGCAATTATTTTCCATATGGTAGGATGAAGGGTGTATTTACGTCTTAGGAACATTTACGATGTAGGCTTGTGTTGGAGCCCGATTGAAATTTAAAGGTTTGGTTTGAAAGAAATGACATGAAACTCTATAGGACAGTTCCTTTTTAGTCCTATGGTTAGCACACAACTTGGTGATTCTTCAAAACTGATTTCTTATTACATTTTAGACTACAACAAAAGTATGCTCACTATTCTAGCTCTGTCAGAACCTTATTAATCCTAAAAAAATTAGACAAGTGGGGTAGGTGATGATAGATCTATATATGTAATATGAACTAGTTTTTGGATAAACTAATGAATAAATTCAATTGGCCTACTTATCTGGGATTACAACCTTTAAAATTGACATTGTAGTATGGAGAGAAGAACATAAAGAAATTTGAGATTTAAAGCATAGGGATAAACAAAATCCTATGCATTAGATCTACAACGGAGAGCATGGAATGAAATAAAATAAGATGCAGAGACTACATAATGCTTCATTAAGGTTTCTTAGATAAAATTCACATCTCAACTATTCACACAACATTGATAAATCTATTAATGAAAGAAACCAACAACTTTATTACACAGGTCTCAGAAGAAGAATAACACAAATGCAAAGTTACTAAGAAACACCTCTTTGGATTCCCACTTTCAAGTTTTAACAAGTAACATGAAATGGCTTGTTGTTACAACATCTGTTATGACATTAGTTGTTACAATATATTCTGTTACAACATATGTTGTTACAATATTTGCTTCTCAATCCGTTACCTATGTTTGTGCTTCTCAATTTGTTTTCTTGATCCCCCAAGTGCTGGTGTAGTGTTGGGTGGAAGAATCACCTCTTTGGCTACCCACTTTCAAGCTTTGACAAGAAAGATGAAATGGCTTTCTACCCCTTCAATTTTTATAACATTTGTTGTTACAACATCCATTGTTACAACATCTGTTGTTATAACATTCATTGTAATGGCCATTGTTTTAGTAGTTTCAATAGTAGCAGTTGTTATAACATCAACTTTACAACATTTTCAATAGTAATGAGTGTTACAACATTAGTTGCTACAACATTTTCAATAGATTTAATATTGACATGTTGTTATGGCATTTGTTGTTACAACATCTGTTGTTATAACATTTGCTTCTCAAAATGTTGTTACCTATTTTTGTGCTTCTCAATTTGTTTTCTTGATCCCCCATTTTATATATTTGTAGTCAGTCCTTGACTCAAGAACTGATCCAAAGCATCAATGTGTGGAATTGAGAGGAATTGAGAGGAATTAAGAGGAATTTAGAAGGCTAAACATTCTCCTTGAACATTTAATCATCTAATAATAGCAAAGACGTATAAATGAACCTTTATAGTCAACACAAATATATCCAAGTACAACATAGAAGAAATAATATAAATATTTATGGGAAATAAATTAAACAGATTGTTGAATTTCTAACTCAGTTGTGAACATAACTTTGCATAGTGATGTTAGGGATATTGATACTCAATCTATCCCTTCCCAATGTCCTACACTATTCTCAAATATACGTAGAAATAGACTATGAAATTACAAGAACTCATAAGTACACAATTGTTTTCATGAACGAAAACCATAAGCCTTTGATTATATCCAAGTTGAAAGTATTATAGCAATATTACAAAAACTTGCTCCAGGTATCATTTATTTCTTATTAAAAAATAATGTATATATAGAGTGATTTACAAAATATCCTATGTCTTAAAATATTTACATTAAAGTATTCTTTATCCAAAGATTTGGATAATGCTTAAACAACTTTTAACTAATGTTGCGAACATCGACTTTGAGATAAATCAGCAAGGGTTCGGAAAACCAAAAAATCATAAAAAAATGGGAAAATATCGATAAAAAATTGGCAAAAATTGGCAAAATAAAGATACTGTCAAAATATCCGTAAAAATCGGCAAGGCATCGACTAGGAAAAAAATCGTGATTTCGAGATAAAATCAGAATTTTATTGAGATGTTTACAACACTGCTTTTAAAAAAAATAGAAAACTACTCAGAAAACTACTCCAAAAATGTTTTCAAATGCGCTTGATTTCTGTATTCAATTTCAATGTATTTGAAACTTCTCTTTTCTTGTTGCTCGAAATGCTTAATAGTTGTGATCTGTTTCTAATATGCTACATTGATAAGCTAAATTTATTGAACAAATTTTACCAACTACTCCCATTCTTCATCGGTTTAGTAACTGGGATCCATCATCTATCTGTGCAATTCATCTACATCAATATAATTCTCGTAAGAAGGTTTTACTATGAACAAGTGTTTGATTTCGTAGCAAATTAAATGGTCATCAACTAACATTTGAAGTAGAATATGGCATCTAATATCTCCCTTGATTCTAGCAAACTTTGTTCTGTCCCCTACCTTTCTCTTCAACAATCTTTCATATTGGTCTTATGTTTCTATATGGACATATGAATTCTTAAATGATGGAATACCTCTCTCTTTTAGAATATAAAATTTTATGTAGAATTTATTGATTTGCACTAGGTTTTTTTCACAATTTTTTTTTTTTTCTCTTCAGCATCAAAGTTTTCTTCATGAGAAGTTTTCTAGTCTGAATAAATAATTATATTCTATCTACAATTCATAGTTCTTAAAGTTCTTCTTTGGACATTGTCTTTAGAGCTTTTATTATTTAACTTGCTTGTCCAGGTTTATTTCCCAATTGCATTTTGATATCATTAATAGCTTCTTTGACTCTTTTAATCAACTCCTCCTGTTCTATAATAATCTCCATAGAATTCCAAATATCAAACACATATGACATAATTTATATCCAAATTTGTTCTTTGGCTTGTGATAAACCTTTGAATATTGTTAGAATTGCTCAAATATTGTTCTAATTGCTTTTACAAATTTTCATTTTTCTTTATTTCCTCGACTAAGGCATTGTCTGATTCATTTTTGTTCATCTCAGCTCTGTTCAATTTTTCTTTCAATCTGCTAATCTCAACATCATTTAGTTTAAGAGAAGATAATTTCTATGATAGAATTTATGTGGAACCTGTTTTTGTTGTTGGAATTACTACACTGTCAGTTTGGGCCTTCTCTTTTAACAACTCTTCCATCCTTTATTGCATTTTTTAATCTATAGGTTCTATTCAATTAGATAGGATAATATAGTTTCCTTCTCCTTCTCTAATTCCCAAATTTCTTGTGTTTGGGGATTCTCTATTTTGGGCAACTTCAACTATCTTCTAAGTGCTTGAATATCTTCACTTTTCTTCTTAAAAATCTCTTGAGCTGCATCCATAATTTTAGGATCCAAACCTAATTTAATTACAATGTATTCAAGTGAATTGATCCTAATATCCTTCGCAAGAGAAGAAGTATTTTCTATTTTAAGTTTGCAATAGTATTATTCAAAGAATTCTGCAATTTTGATACATTTGAAGCATAACTAGTGAGAGAGGAATAGATCATCTCACTAGTTTGTCTATGTAGATCAATTTGATCTATAGGATGGATCTGTTTAGTATTGAAAGATAAAATAGAAGTCTTATAATCTCCAACATCTCTAGGAGCATATACTTTAGGTTCAAGAAATGCTAACTTAAATTCACCTTTTTCAGTATCAAGAGTTGAAAGTAACCTATTTTTATGAACAAAGTTTTCTTCCAAAACTCAATATAAGTTATTGCCTTCAAAGACTCATTTTTTTTCTTCATTTCAAAAAACTCAGAAAATTTGTTTTGGTTAGAAGAAGAAGGAGAACATTGTTTTGTCCTTGGATCCAATTCTTACATTCTAAAAACTTTCTCACCTGAGTAGTTGGTGAAGAAATGTCAGATGAGACAGTTTCTGATACCACTCCCTCCATATTGTTTGTCTTCATTCTCTTGTATACTTTGAATTGTTCCTTTTTGTACTTTGATAAGCTTTGATTTTTCCTCTTAAGTTTTTTTTCTTTCATTGTAGGCATAACCAAAATTTTATGTCCTACTGATTTCTCCATAGTTTTTTATTCTATCACTTCTTGTAAAGTGTGTTCCTCCCAAGTGTCCTTATTAACAAACTTCTTTAACTTAAGCTTGGACACATGAAAATAAGGTGGGGGTTTCTGCTAAACTTTGATGGTTGAAATTCTCCCAATGGGGTCATATGGCAAAGTAAGCCCCAATTTAAACTTCATTTATGCCAATTATTGTTCCACCTCTTTTTCTAATGACTTCTCATTCACTATAAATGGTCCTATATTTGCCTTCAATTTAAAAAAGGTTTGTTTCCTTCTAAGTAAAAACTGCACTTGATCTGATGAATTCAAGCACAAAAATATACATAGGAAAAAAAATAAGAAACTAATAGGGTGGAAGTTCACACCCATACAATATAATCTATGTAAAATGTTGTTACAAAGACCAATCACCAAGCCTTGTTTGTTCACTAAGATGCATAATCCTTTTGATTCGGGTGAAATATTGGGAGGAATATCACTAATCAATAAACTATAGCATATGTGAAGGAATTTGTTCACAAAATCAGTGAATGAAAATTCCTCAGAATTCGTTCTGACCAAGGGCATCCAATGAATCACATACCATTGATTCCCTTGAAAATATTGATTTTGAAATTGTATTGGAAATATGTATGAATGATAATAAAAAAAATACACCAGGACTAATCGATATTTAAAATATTTTTCAACTGCAAATTTAAGAAACTGGTCATGAATGGCCTTAGATAAAAACTTGCTGAAATTGAATAACTTTTGTGGTTTCTTATCTAGAAAAAGAGTTGGCAGAAAATCTATAACTACTTCATCCACTTTCTCATCACTCTAATACCCTAAAATACAACATAAAATGGATATGGCTTGTCTTGAAAATTTTGGAAACATTGATAAAGGGTAAGGCATATTGTGAGTGGGAATACCAATCCTTTCAAGCATGAATAATTCAAAAATATTCGCTCTTTTTTCAAAAGTTAACTTCTTAAATATTTCCAAGAGACTTTCACTAGAGAATGGGTAGAAAGAGCCGGGAAAATATATGCACACGACTTTTAAAATAGACTTAGAAGTTACAAAAAACATGGTTTTGCCGTTTTGAGCAATTATGGTTTTCTCACCGGGTAAGTACATGTCTGCACACCATACTACAAATTCCAGAAAAGGATGAGTTTGAGGAAATATAAATCGGAGTAAAAATGACTCCCATAAAGAAAACTCGTCGCAATTATCTTGAAACTTTTGAGAATCCCAATTCTACGATTCATATAGGTCAAACTCTAAGTTTGTATCTTTTATTCTATTTTTCCTATCAACTAACTAAAATTCATTAATTTTTGGGAGGGTTTCAAACTGGACCTGAGACTATTTTCCTTTAGTTGAACTCATTTTGGACTATCAACTTGTAGTGAGGAGAAGAATTACCTATAAAAGGTACTGAGCATTGTATTTCTGAGTTGTCACTGAGGGTTTTCTGTAATTCCGCACTTTGATTCTTTGTGTCTGGCGACTGAAGGAAAGATGAGAGGGGACAGACAAAGGCAGGAATGATTAAATTATGAACAAGAGTGAGAACAAAGTGGAATGAACATTCCGATAAGAGACATATTAAGAATTAAAAGGAAAATTCTATTTCGAATTAAATGACAAACAATCAATAAAATGGTTGAGGGTGATATTTATTACTGAAAATCGGGAATGGTTTTTTGCACAAGAGGGTAGGCGGTAAGTAGTAATGAGTGAGGGGGTGTGAAATTCATATGTTGTTGCCACATTTCAAAATTTGTTTTGGAAAAACAAATTTTTCCCCCCCCTCCTTCGTTAAATGTTGAGCAAGCGGGGGAGGGGGGGGCACACAATAGAACAAGAGTTGTCAATCATCGCCACTAGAAAATGCACAACAGTTAGTGTGTGGCAATTTAAATTTTTTTTTATTAAAATAAAATAAAACAATATATTTTGGAATTATATATTTGCACTCAAACTATTACAAAGTGTAATAAAAACATATATTTTTTTAAATTTTAATCAAAATTTTGAATTTTTCAATGTAACAAGAAAATTTTACAACACCCCAAGTGATGGTGTAGTGTTGGGTGGCATAAACACCTCTTTGGTTTCCCAGTTTCAATATTTGACAATTGTTACAACATAATTTGGAATTCTACCCCCTAAATTGTTACAACATCTAATGTTACATCATTCGTTGTTACATCATGCAGCGTTATAGGATCTGTTTTAATGGTCACTGTTTTAGTAGTTTCAATAGTAGCAGTTGTTATAGCATCGCTTTTTACAACAATTTCACATTTTCAATAGTAATGGGTGCTACACCATCAATTGCTACAACATTTTCAACATATTTAACATTGACGTGTTGTTATGGCATTTGTTGTTACAACATCCGCTGATACACCATTTTTTTTCAATCCGTTGTTAACTATGTTTTTACTTCTTATTTTTTTTCTTGACCCCTTAAGTGTTGTAGTGTTTGGTGGAAGAAACACCTCTTTCGCTGCTCACTTTCAAGCTCTGACAAGCAAGATGAAATGGCTTTCTGTTACAACATCCATTGTTACACAATCTGTGTCTCAATCCGTTGTTACTTATGTTTGTTCTTCTCATTTTGTTTTCTTGATTCCCTAAGTGTTAGTGTAGTGTTGGGTGGCAAAAAAACCTATTTGGCCAGCCACTTTCAAGCTTTGACAAACAAGTTGAATGACTTTCTACCCCCTATATTTTCTCCTCAAGGTGCTACATCTCCTTCAAGGCTACAAATTCAACTTATTTGATAACATATGATCCATAAACAGTAGGCCTATGGCCTATTTATCTCATCAACATGGATCATTGTGAAAATTAATATAAAAGAAAACAATGGTGTCTCTAAAACTAAATGATTCTTTCCAATGCAATTCACTAATCAGTTGCCAATGCAATTCATTTACAAAACCATAACTTTGTTAAGTCGAGTTCAAGGATCCTTTGTTAGTCCAAGTGAGTTAAAGGCTCCTACCCATGATGTATTGTTGTAATTCAAGTAACCAATGCACAACCTTCAACTTGTATTCAATTGACCAAAAGAAGCATTTGTTGGGGTCATTCTCTTGATTAACAAAGGGCATAATCAACTATGTTTGCATTAGGTTTCAAGCCTAATTCCAAATGGATTCCAACATTATAATTCATCAATAAGAGGCTATTTCATAAGGAAGTTTGATTTATTTAGTTGAAAATTGTTGCAACATCTAAAATCCATATAAGGTTCACCAATGAATATAGGTTCATCATGCCCAATATATGAATTGACTGATGCCAATTCATAGGTTCCATGGATTATCTTTATTTTTACTTTGACCCCTAATTACTATCCTAAAAAAATTCTACCTTGAATATGTTCTCAAGCTATTAGGTAAGCACAAATAATTTTTGACAATCATCTATATGGAAAGTGTTTACCCTATAGAAGTTGCAATGAAAAATTAACTTATAATTTTAGTGCAGACCTATAGAATCCCTTTAGGATAACCCTAGGTCACCTCTACTTCACTTTTCTTGCCTTCATTCTTAGACTAAATTCAAGTTCTTTCATTGTCCCACAATTCGTTGACTTGTTTTGACCTCTAAACCTAAGCCTAGGGTGGAACGATCCCTCTATCTCCTAGATATTCTACATGTGAGCTTCAAACACAACCATTTTTCCAGGAAGTCACATAGACAAAGGGAAGTTGTCTTTCACCACTTCTTGAAACTAGAGAGTCAATGTTACCAGTTACAATTGCACTTGTGCCATTCTTGTTGATCCTTTTGTTCCACCTGGAGTTGACTCTAGTCTCATTCCCCATAACCATTTCATCTTCAACACCTTTACTACATCTAGATACTCAACATTGAAAGGAAACATTGACCTCCACTTCACTTGAGTGTGGAAATGTAATGTATATATAGAAAAAAAAATTACAAAATCTTGGCTCAAAGGGTCCCTATATCTCCCTTTTCTTTTTGTGTATCTCTTTCTCTCTCTCTCTCTCCATATATATATATATATATATATATATATATATATATATATATATATATATATAATAATATTATCTTTATCTTGAAAGACAATGATAAAATAACTACAACACCATCTTTTAAGAAATACTTCTTTAAATTGTTGAAAAGTGGTGATACCTACTAGGTTGAATGGATTTGAATGGTGTTACAACATCAGCTATTACAACCTTTTCAGTAGATTTAACATTGACAATTGTTATGGCATCTATTGTTACAACATTTGTTGTTACAACATCTGTTGTAATGGTCATTGTTTTAGTAGTTTCAATAGTAGCAGTTGTTATAGCATCATCTTTTACAAAATTTTAGCATTTTCAACAGTAATGGGTGTTACAACATCATTCATTATAACATTTTTAGTATATTTAAAACTGACATTTATTATGGCATTTTTTGTTACAACATATATTATTACAACATCTTGAGGAATCCCCACCCATGGTTCTATCATAAAATGCATTGTAAATATATTTTACAAATATGTGAAATTAAGAAAAATGGGTTGAGTCAAAGGGACATAGATTCCAAAGTTGGGGAGGAGGATTTCTTGCTAGGGAGGTTGAGGTTTTCTTGTGGACAAAACATAAAATGTTTGGGAAATCCATTAAAACTTGGTTGGTGCATGAATTAATGAACTGGTTCTTAAAATTGAATGAATTGCATGGAACGTACACATGCCCATGCGCTTGGGAACCTTCACAAGGAAAAGGGACAAGAAACCAGGAGGGGAACTACACAATGAAAGAAAGCAAGAAAGAAGCAGTAAATGTGAGACATGAAAAGAAGGCAAGGCATGGTATTAAAATTCATGTTGAAGGAGAGAGGAGACACAATTCGAGCAATAAAAAAATAAAAATGGTTCGATCAGTAGGTAGTGCAGAACAGGAGAGAAGAGAAGGGGATTGTCTCTAAGTTTCCCTAGAGTTTTTGGGTTGAGATTCTAGTCTTTGGATCCCTATAACCATTTGGGGTTCCTTAGAGGTTGTGGGTTGAGATGAGATCCCTAGAGCTCTGTAATATATTGGGTTCTTGGGGGTTGTGGGTTGAGATAGTCTCTGAAGCCCTGTAACAACCTTGGTCCTTGGAGGTTGTGAGTTTGGATGTAATCTATGGAGCCTTGTAACTTCTTGGGTACCCTGGAGGGTGTGGATTGAGATAGCAGGCTATGGAGCCCTAGATAGCTTGGGAAGAGGATAATCCTGCAGTAACATCAAAAGAATACTTGATTAAAGACTTTGGTTACTAAATTACTATTACAGTGGATCTTGGACTACCTAAAAGGGAGTGAATCAATGTGTATGCACTCAGGGTCAGGTAAGAACCTTTAGACCCCTTGTGTTGATAATATGGCAACGTCAACTAGTGGGATTAAGGAAGATGGCCTTTGGATTCCCTATTTCTGTTGGCAGTTGGTGTTCTAATCCCTTAAACGAGCACGCCTCCCAGAATTTGGAATCTAGCTTGGGGGTGACAACTGCAAGTGTGGATACAACTATCTATGGTTGGGTGGATAATTCTTGTCCCATATTCAGTTGCCATGCAACTTTAAAGATAAGTATTTTTTGTGTTGCTTAAATATTAATGAAATTATGATGCATTTATGGTTGAAATGGTTTGGATTCTTTTTGGACTGTAACAACATTGTTAATGTGATGAGCATGTGGATGACTCTCTATGTAGATATAGATTTATAGTTATAATAAATAAATGCATACATAAAAACATATGTCACACCTCTGAAATGAATAGTGTTGATAAAAAAATTGAACTAATGTATTCATATGCAATGGAATGAAGTGTTGTGTTAAATTCTCATTAGTACAGTTCATAACATATACTCTGCAACATAATGTGTAATGTTATATACAATAAATAACTTGAGTCATGTTCTTGAACCAAAATCGTATCTTGGGTTAAATTATCATTCATACTGATTAACATTGCATATGTAAGTAATACAAAGATGTCATGAAACACCACACGCAGCGGAAGGATCCATAAGGATCTAGAATAAAAAAATTGGAACATTAGGCACATATACCCTTTTTATTAACATAAAATAAGTACATAAGATACCTCCTACTTGGCGGCGTCTGTACAGATACATGGATGTTCTTTCACAGGATATAATCCCTTGAATCTATGCAAAAGGTGTTGAGTCAAATCTAGAATGATTATCCTCCCTTTAAGCGTAGGAATATTTGAAACCAATGCAAGAAGGATTCACCAACCTTGCATTATAAACAACCTGGATATCTTCTGCTTGCATCAAGGTGTAGCTAGCTCGACTCTAAAATTATCTGCATATTTCCATGGAGCTACTTACAAGCCTGAATTGAAACTTGAAACCTTTGGTGTGTGGCAGGCGAGGTTGAGACCTTTCAAGAGTTGACACACAATCGGTGGTAGGTAAGGACTGCAAGAACACTTATGACTACATGCTTGAAATTCCCTGTCTGAGAACGAGGAATGCAGAAGGGCTAGGAACTCCTTAGAGTTGGATTGGCTCAAGCTGAGGAGGGATGGCACCATAGGGAACCTTAATAAGCCACTGAATTCAGCACCAAGTACTGGATTTGATCCAGAGGTCAGTAGGAACTCAGAGATAGAACCATGGTTAAAATAACAAGCTCACAGAAATTATGGTTGGTTTGAGACTTGCTCTTACAACGGTCACAAAGATCCCTATTTGATGCATTTCTTAATAGAGGTTCAAGATCCCTTAGTTGATCCATGGAATATATTGAAGGCAACCTCGATGCAACACAAGAGGGAAAGCCTTAAACTTATAATGAAAATTTGGAAAAACCTTGCACTGCTCGAAACCCTAGCCGTGGAGACTCTTCATTGGTGCAACTTGATTTTTCCTTTAACACAATTGGATGAGGAAGTGACAGTGTGGCCTGAAGATACAAAACCAAAAGATTACACTGGAGGATTGTGTGGCACATTTATGGGATCAACCGAGATGATGTTAGCCAAGATGAGTTGGTTGACATTCCCACCTAGAAGTTCTATGATTGGTTAGAGGCAGACCCTCTT
Organism: Pinus taeda; assembly: GCA_000404065.3. Classification (NCBI taxonomy): domain Eukaryota; kingdom Viridiplantae; phylum Streptophyta; class Pinopsida; order Pinales; family Pinaceae; genus Pinus; species Pinus taeda. The sequence continues at coordinate 22,016 of APFE031614125.1, read as the reverse complement.
GACAGGTCAACGATGGGCTAATGTAGTGAGCAGAGGTCTTTGTATACAACAAGGCCTAATATATATATATATATATATATATTATATATATATATATTTATATATATATATATAGTAACAACTCTAATTGTCAGTAACATCAATTGCTACAACATTTTCAACATATTTAACATTGACATGCTATTATGGCATATGTTCTTACAACATCTGTTGTTACAACATCCGTTGTTACAACATTCGTTGTTACAACATCTACTATGGCATTTGTTGTTACAACTTTTGTTGTTACATCATCTTCTTCTCAATCCACTATTACCTATGTTTGTGCTTCTCAATTTGTTTTCTTGATCCCCCAAGTGATGGTGTAGTGTTGGGTTGCAGAAACAACTATTTGGTTGCCCTCTTTCAAGCTTTGAAAAGTAAGATGAAATGAATTTCTACCCCTTCAATTGTTACAACATTTGTTGTTACATCCATCTTTACAAAATTTGTTGTTACAACTTCCACTTTAATGGTCATTGTTTCAATAGTTTCAATAGTAAAAATTGTTATAACATCAACTTTTACAATAGTTTCAACAATTTCAATAGTAATGGATGTTACGACTTTTTCAATAGATTTCATTGACATTCTATTATGGAATTTGTTGTTACAAAATCTATTGCTACAACATCTGATGTCACAACATCCATTGGTACATCATCTGCTTCTCAATCCATTGCTACCTATATTTGTGCTTCTCAATTTGTTTTATTGAGCCCCAGTAGTGTTGGTGTAGTGTTGAGTGGCAGAAGCACCTCTCTGGCTGCCCACTTTCAAGCTCTAACAAGCAAGATGAAATGGTTTCCCGTTACAACATCCAATGTTACAACATTTTAGTTGTAGCTTATTTGAAATTTTATTATCATATGTGCATTTTGATATGATGTAATATGATTATTTTTTCATTTAATATGTTGTAATATTAGATATATAATAGAGAAATTAATTATTGCATAAAAAAAAATAACTTTTCATTCTAAATGTTTTTTTATAACAAGGGTCTTCTAAAATATCTGAATGATCCTTATCAGATAGACCTAGATCACATTGGCTCTGATGTTGAGATTGCAAATGATGCTCATGATCACACATATACAGATGACAATGAGGTCGATTTCGATACAGAATATTATGATGATCAAAATGGTGATGATGATCATGAGGCGGTTGTTGGTAGCAGCTAGTGACATTCATGATCATATAGATTACATCATGGATAATTTTTTATATATTTTTATGATTTCGATTTTCATGGTTACTATCATATGTATCATTTTCATAGCCTCGTGTACTATATTATTGAGTTGTATCTTTTTGACATGTATCATTTCAAACGGGAGGTCATGACTCGTCACTTTTTATATGTTGAAAGTGGTTGATGATTTAGATGCATATTTATTACGTATGATGATTTTGATTTACTACTCATTATGGATGTTGTCAAATTCACTTAAATTGTAGATATTTGTTTCACTTGTTTTAATTATAGATGATGATTATGTTACAATAATTATCTTGTTATTTTATATATACAGGATGTTGTAGATTCTATTTTGATGGAGATTTAAAAGTATAATGGTGTTGTCAATTTTTATGGTTGTTTGTTTCCCTAAAAACTCCTTATAAACATTATCCTATGAAATATTTCAAAATACATGATATATTTAACTAATTAAATTGAAATAAAACATATTAATTTAAGTGTATGTGAAACAATGATAATTTTTTGGAAGCAAACAAAGAAGCAACACTCGAAGAAAAATTGGAAGCCACACTAGAAGCAAAACAGGAAGCAAAACTAGAAGCCATATCAGAAACCAAACTGGATGCATATCCTCACGCTACACCTAGAGCTAAACTTGGCTTTATTTCCTATGATTGGAATAAAAAAAATAGGAAACAACGGAAGCCACATTGGAAGAAAAATTGGGAGCCACACTAGAAGAAAAACTCGACGACAAATTGGAAGCCACACTAGAAGAAAAACTGGAAGGAAAATTGGAAGCCATACTAGAAGAAAAACTAGAAGCAAAATTGGAAGCCAAACTAGAAGCAAAATTGGAAGCCACACTAGAAGAAAAACAAGCAAAATTGGACGTTAAACTTGAAGCCAAACTAGGAGGCAAGTTGGGAGCAAGTCTTGGAGCTATTTCTGGTGCTAAAATGGTGTTATTCCAAGTGTTATTTACGACGTTATTCCTAGTACTACTTATGATGTTATTTTCATCGCAACTCCAGGAAAATTGTGGAGGTGCTATTTCAAATGCTATTTTGGACATTATTTATGGTGTTTTTTTTGGTGCTATTTATGTTGCTATTTCTGACGTTGTTTTTGGAGCAACTTATGGTGCAAAATCTTGCGCTAGTGCAAACATACCTAGTCACACCCATTTTTGTGCTAGGAAAGGTGTCTAATTTGTGAACTGAAAAACACTAAATGTTGACACAATTTTAGGTGTTATTTCCCTGTTTTGTTATAGTGTGAGCTTTTATGTTGGATATGCATTGCCACTTTACTGAGTTGCTAAGATTTTGGAATAGTATTGCTGCCATTACCATTATGCCTTTACTAGGTCCAATGGAGTTTTATTAATTCTACAACACTGAGAACTAACTTGTATAATCATCACTGATGGAGATTTTGGTTTGCTAAATTGTTTACTGATGAATGTTAGAAGAGCTATTTGTTGAAACATAATCAAAGTTTATGCCTAGGGTTATAATTTTTGCAGTGCATTTATGGTATTGGACTGCTCCTATATTGCTACAATTATTCTCATGTATGTTGTGCTAGGGTTTCTTCCTAAACAAAAGATACTAGGTTTTGAAAATCAAGTTGTTGGGACAAGGGTTGTATATGTAGGGTTATTTATGTTAAGTGGAGATTGTATTATTTGATGTCAATATTTGTATGAATTTTATTGTTGTATTCAGCTCCCGAGGGTTCGTCAGTTGTGTTGCAATTTTTGATAGAGACATGTATATGTTAGGACATGTTTTTTGGCATAGTTATTTATGCAGGGATTGTTAGAGAGAGTATGTTACTGAGCTAGGGTTTGATCCCTTGAGCAAGAAAAGTTGGCATTGTTGTTGATGACCTTGTATTGCAGATTAACAAAGTTAACAAGGAATTTTTTATATTGTTTATATTGATATTGAGCATATGTGGATCCAGTCTGAAATTTGTGAAACATGGTTCGCTTGTTGAATAGGGTGGTAGGGTGGTGCAAGGTTGGATATTGGAGTCTCCTTCAAGTCAAATCATGTGAACACTTTAGGGTGACAGGGTGGTGCTAGGGTAGGTTGGATCCTATGTAGGAAGTTGGAACATCCTTTCAGTGAGAGCTAATAAACCCAGGGCATTGGGGTTTCCTTCCAGTTGGAGTAGTAAAATAAGGTGTTGGAGCGTCATTCTAGTTGGAGTTGGTAAATCAAGGAGTTAGATCTTTCTTCAGGTTGGAGTTTGTAAATCAGGGCGTTAGAGCGTCCTTCTAGTTGGAGTTGGTAAATCAAGGTGTTGGAGCATTCTTTTAGTTGGGGCTGATAAATTTGGAAGTTGGATCTTCCAATTAATGTAATCTTTAAAAGACCTACATTCTAGTTTTTATTCCATAAGGGTTCCCACCTAAAATTTATTGTGCACCGTCTTGGATTTTGTACATTATTGAATGGTGTTTCTAATTTATGTTTTGAACTAATGCTAATGATAATTAATGCACTATGAAGTTTAAAGTAACTAATTGAAGAGAAATATTTATTCAGCCCCCTCTCCATATTTCCAACAAATGCAACATTTTAGAAGCATTGGGAGAGATAAAGGAAACTATTGAATGAGGGGGAGTTTACTCCGTTGTCGTGAGAAAGTTGATCTTATGTCCCATTGCTTTATTTTTTTGTTGATTTCCCTTGATCATTAATAATAATGTTTTGGTGTTGCCATCAATGCCAAAGTGGGAGAATGTTAGAAATATGTTGGCATTGATTTCAAAGGAAGTGTCATGAAATGACAATGATCAGATGCTTGCAGATGGATTGGTGAACAAGTGAAATTAGTGTCTAAAGGGGAATTATCTTTCAAATCAATTTTTTCCTTATATATTCAACTTAAATGCTCTTGGAACTACTCATATGGATAAATATCGAAAAATTATTTCCAAGGGTATATGGAATTCTGAAAAAGAACCCCAGGATCAAAAGTTATGAGAAAATCAAAGTTTATATGCCAAGGGCAGAATAAGTCAATTTATTTTCTCTGTTAGACTTGAAGTCGGCTGAACTAGTCTAATTCTAATCTTCCCGGTTATACCAATCTAACTCTAATCTTCCTGCCTAGACCAATCCAAGTCTAATCTACCTGGCTAGACCAGTTTGAGTCTAATATGCCCGACTAGACCATTCTAAGTCTAATCTTCATGACTAGATCAGTTTAAGTCTAATCTACCCAACTAAACTAGTCTAAGTCTAATCTATTGGACTAGACTACTCTAAATCTAATCCATCCATATAGACCATAAGTCTAATTCGTCCATTTAGACTAGAAGCCTAATCTGTTCATTTAGCCTAGAAGTATAATTCATATGTTTAAACTAGAAGTCTAATATGTCTGTCTAGACCGGGAGTCTAACTTGCCTGTCTAAACTAGAATTCTAATTCATCCATTTAGACGAAAAGTCTAATCAGTCAGTCTAGACTAGTTTGGTGGTATATTTGAAATTTTTTCCTAAATCTGGCAACTTGCTAAAGTTAGAACTGCAGTTAAAGTCACTACTAAAAACTGTAACTTACCAAAATGGTGAAAACTAGTAGTTTAACTTGGAATTTCTCCTCAGAATAGTGGATCAGAGATTGAAGACTACATGAACACATCAATATGACTTGACACAAGTGGAATTTAAGTGAAAAATAAGAATTCATGCAGGTTAAGAGCTAAAATTAAAAGCAAAAACCAAAATTATTAGCTCAACAATCTTTATAATTATAATAGAATTAGCAATAAGGGATAGCAATTGGTGAATCGATCAGTTGAATCAGAGATTAGAAAATGATATTATATCAAAATTTAGGGTGTTTTATGGTGATTTTATGAGCAAAGAATTATTTGTTTTTCTGAAAGTGAGGCCTTAATGGTTTGAATTTGAAAATTGAATGAAAGATGAATTAAGAAGGTCTAGCAAGTTGGTGCTTGCATTCTAGGGGTTGTAGCTCCTTTCAGTAGCAGTTGATAAATTAGGGAGTAGTAGCTTCCTTTAGGTTGGAGCCTAAAAACCCAACAAGTTGGAACTTGCAACAATTTGAGGGTTGTAGCTCTCAAGCAGGTTGAAGTCTACCTGTTTGATGTAATAGAAATTGTAGCTTGGAAATTGTATCATAATAAAAGTTTTTGTGGTTTTCCAAGTTGGGTACCACATCATATTATTGTGCTTTGATTTATAAGTTTGTGGTCATTATTATTGATTCCAAGTATTATTTACTTTTTGAAATAAATTGTTATATTCTAAAAATATTGATTCACCCCCCTTCTCAGTATTATCTTGGTTTCTAAAACACTTTACTTTTCTAAAAGAAAAGAAAATTCATGTAGTAATTAGAGTGGCTCAGGAAGACCTTCATAGTATAAAGGTTCATGACCTCGAAGGATTTGTACTCAAGATTGATATCTCAAGTGCCTATGATAGGGTAAGCTAGATATACATTTGACTTCTTCTAACTCATGTTGGTTTCAATTTGGATTTCATCTCTTGGGTAATGAGTTGCATTGAAACAGTCTCCTTTGTAGTATTGATAAATGGCTTAGCCATCCCTATTTTCATGCTCAATGAGGGTGTATATAGGGTTTCCTTTATCTCCTTTTCTGTTTTTTCTTGTAGTAGAGGGACTGAGTTGCCTCATGACATAAACTAAATTAATATGGGAATTCGAGGGAACCCTTATTGTGAGGGATTTTTTATTGACATTTATCTTGTTTGTTGACAATATCCTTATTTTTTGTAATGAATCTTTAAGAGAGGTGGGTAAAATTGTAGAGATCATGTCCCTGTTTGGAACATCCATGGGAATGTCTATTAATGACATAAATTCATCTCGTAAGCACAATCTAGTAGAGGAGGAGATAAGGCTCATCAATCAAAAACATCCTTATGAGGAAAAGCATCGGGAAGAAGGTATTAAGTATATAGGTTTCAAACTTAAACCAAATAGCTATAGTAAGGTAGAATACTCTTGGCTTATTACTAAGGTATAGAAAAGAATGGCAAGTTGGAGCCTAAACTGGCTATCTAGAGCAGGTCGTTTATGTTGATAATTTTTTTCTTGGAAGAAATCCAAATGTACTGGATATCTCTTGCATGGGTCCCTAAGAGAATTTTGGAAAAAAATAGAATATTGTTTCAAATCCATATGGTTTGTGAATCAGGAGAAGGGGGGCCTTCCTTGGGTAAAATGGAAAAAAAACTACCGGGTCCAAAACTCTTGGGAGGATGGGGGCTTAAAAAAATCTTCAACTTTTCAAAGGCACTGGCGGAAAAATGCAGTTGGAGACTGCTCACAACTCAGAGTCTCTAGAAATCATTAGCCACTTAGAAATATATATCCCCAAGTCCTTAAGAGGAATAGATAAATAAAGGGAACAAACCCAAGCAAACATCTCATCCATTTAGAGGGTGGTCCTAAACTCATTTGACCTTGTAGGAAATGGGTTGGCTTGGAAATAGGAAATGGTGATAGAGTATGGATTGGATTTGATCCATGGTCACTGACTGGTGCAGGCCACATCCTCCCTCAACCACTCATTATTCCTTTACGGGACAAAGGAATTTCAAAATTTTCCCACATTTCTAACCTGGATAACACTACAATATGGAGGCAAGGATGGAAATCAATAGAGGAGTTAGGGTTAGAGGTTGAATTCCATGAGGCTTGGAATGACTATCTGAATGCTTTGATATTAGAAACATTAGGACCAGTTAAAGAGAGGATGAAATCATTTGGAGTAACACTCTCCCCCCTCTAGCTTTTACACCCCAAAGCTTGGTATTTAGTTCTATATGAAAACAAAGCTCCAAAAGAGCCAAAATGGTGGTGGAGGGTGGTATGGAAAGCTAAATGTCCAGCAAAAGCTAAAAATATTTATGTGGTACCTAACAGAGAAGAAGGTCCCCACATGGGATGTACTTCAAGTACATTATGCTACTGGGTTGGGATGGTGCTCCCTCTATAAGGGAGGAGAAGAAACTAATGAACACGTGTTCAAACAATTTCCTTTATGTTGGAAATAATACTGGGGGGGGGGGGGATTCAATATTAGCAAATCAATAATCTTTTCATTTCATTTATCAGATTCATATACGCTACTTCAGTTAATGATACCCGCGCTTATACGCAACTGTTATTAATGCAACTAGCGTATATCTAGTAAACTTATGATTAGTTAGTTGATCTTCAATGAGTGCATCAGAACATTATTAAACCATATGATAGTAAACAAGTGCAGTAAAACAGAATAGATCATCACACATAAGAAGCACACATGAACACCATGATGTAAGGTGGAAACCAATGTGGGTGAAAAACCACCTGCTGCAATTCGTTTCTATCTTTCTTTAATAAGAAACTTCTTTTTACAATATTTATGTACTGGTGTAGTCTTATACCAGTATGCAGGCTTCTACCTGCAGAAGGCTAAAACCTTCTCTCATTTTCCAGCTTCTCCTGGAAGGGAGCTACAACCCCCTTAGCTCTTGTACTAGCCGATCCATTTACTTATACGTAGGTGTCGGCCTACTGAAGGCTCCAACCTTCACATGTTTTCCACCTGCTACTGGAAGGGACCTCCAACCCCGTGGCTCTTGTACTAACCGATATGTTTACCAATACATAGGCACCGACCTACAGAAGTCTACGATATTCTCTCTTCCTCCAGGGACCACGTTTCATAAATTTTCATACTAGATACTCCTGAAGCACAACACCATAATCTGAAGGCCACGTTTCATCCAATTTTCAAACTGGACCCATCAACAACATTGAAGCAAAAAATCAATCACCACTACACAACACCCATCAACTACACATGCATCATCGATCTTTGAATCACCCAATACTGAAACACTGAAACCCTGTCAACAACACAGTCACTAGAACACAAAACAGACAACAAAACTCTGCAATAATAGCCAGATCCAACAACAACTTCAAAATATCATACTTCATACTATATACGCTACTCTGATGAACCCAACCTGTGTGTATATGCACTTTTACCAAAGTGAACCCACGTACAGATCTGCAAATTCTAACTTATAACTTTGCAACTATTCCAAACATCAATTATACCCAGAACATAACATTTACAGAATAAACATGCGTCAATAATTCAGATCTACTCTATCCATAATCAAACCATATAATGATAAAACATTCCAAGCCTTAAGATCCCAATCCATCGTTCATCAACATCCACATGGGTGCATCCTTCGTTCAGATCAAGCAAAGCATCACAAACTCATAACCAACATACTAGATCTCACACTTCATTAGATATTCATCACTTGCATAGTTCCACCTCTTGGCGTAATGATCTTCTCCTTATATAGGTTTAGGCCTCTCTCAATACCATGGTCTAAAACCACGTAGAACCAATACCTTGGACCCAATACTTGGGGTCAACACTTCGGACCAAATACCATGGGCCAAAACTTAGTTTTCCAACATGTACATGTCTTTCCTTCTATGAAATTGCATGTGTACGTATACACACCTTTTTTTCTACTAACTTGCGTGTATATGCAGTTTCATCAAGGTTAACCTGCGTATACCTCTCTTTGATCATTAATTCTTTGCTCTTGACCTACTCCACTATGATTTGTCATCTGAGTGAGTTGCCATCAAGGACAACACCTGTACCATACCTCTGAGTGAGTTGCCATCAAGGACAAGACATGTATCATACCTCTGAGTGAGTTTCCATCAAGGACAACACCTGTATCATAATGCCAACACTTTATTAAAGTAGGTGTGGGACACCTATAAGTTAGCAACATGTCACAACAAAATATGGGTAGGGTAGAGTCTAGAAGTAGCATGGAAAGAATAACACTCCAATCTGATTAGTCATGCATATAGTGTTGCCATTGATGTTTTGATGAGGTGATAGTTGGCATTGATGTCAACATGGTAGTGTAGTGTTGCAGTGATTGATGGTTGGCATTGATGTCAACTTAGGCTTGTGTTAAAATGATATGCATATGCTTGATTTCTTGATGGTATTGGTTTCTATGGTTGTTATGGAAAAGGTTTATGTTGTAGGTTCTTTGATGGCTTTGATATTTGGTTGGCCAACTAGGTTTCCATGTATATGATGCTTGTGGTGTTTCTCTTAACATGTCCTTGATGCTCCTGATGATGTTTAAAGGTGTTGTAAAGGTTGTTGGATTGTGGTGTTTCTCTTGAGACATCATTAATGCTCCTAATGATGTATAAAGGTGTTGTAGAGGTTTTTATGATGTATCAAGTTCCCTTCTATAACTGAGCTTCATGATTGATGCCACTTGATACAATTTTTTTCACTCATGCATTAGTTTCTGCATTTATGATAACTACATCATGTATGAGCTCAAAAGAAGGATGAAAACATGGTTTTTAGGCTTGTCATGTCTTGGACAAACTTTACAGATGCTAGAGATGTTGATCAAGGAGTTAGAGGAAGTTATGAGTTGAAATTCTTGTGTTTTGATCATCCTTTACCTCAGTTGCATGGATGATGGGTCATGGGAGAAACTAAAACTCTCCAGTCACTGGTAGACAGGCCTATGCATGCGAGTGAGGGCCTTATAGTCTAATTTTGATAGTGTTGTGCTATGGGCTATGTTCGTAAGTTAATATTTCCCATATTCCTCGCATTGCTTGGATGATTTAATTATTTTTATGATATTTCTTGTTTGGGAATTTCATAAAATATTCTAATTGAATAAATCAACATGTTAGAATGAAGATTGAAGTGTGAATGTCTTAATGGAGTAAGCAATGGAGAGAGTGGCACAAAGTGTTTAAAAAGAGGAGCAGATCGACCATTGTGATTTGTAAGTTAGTAGAAATTTGTGTAGAGAACAAAGAGCGACCTCCTATAGAAGATAATGATACAAAGGCCAAATTTCTAAAAAGGAAAACACATAGATATAATCTTTTGAATCAAAGAGTTGAGGAGACTGATGGAGAGGTAAACTATGATTTCAGAGAAACTAAATTTGTTTTTTTGATTGTGATGGAGTTTGCAGAAGCTTGCAGTAAAGGGTACTCAGAGGAAAATTCTTCATTTGATTGCATTGATGTAGCAAAATTTTCAGTCTATAGTTAGAAGTGATAGCCTCCTCTATGTAGTAGCTAACATGCTTATGATTGCAGGGATCAATGGTGTATTATTGAAATTCATATGTGACTGATATTTGTGATTTCAGAAGTAGATTTTCATGTGCATGGCTGTAGATTTTCATCAACGCACTACATGTTTGAGTTTTGATTTCAAATTTACTATGCTACTGTTAAATTTGTATTGAGAGTGGATGTCAATGATGTTGCAGAAGGATTTGTATGTGCTTCCATTACATTATGAACAAAGTTGCATGAGAGAGGACTTGTTTGTTGAGATGATTAACTATTGTTGGTTGGTGTTGAGAGCTATTTGAGCATGTTGTTATTGATATATATCTTTGTGTAGCTGAGTAAGAGAGCCATAGTTTTTGTATTTTTTTAAGAGTGGTTATGTTGATGTATTGAGGTTTGTCTTATTAAGATGATGTTGATGTATTAAGAGTTCATTAGAAGAAAGTTGTTGTTGTTTTTTGCATGGGTCCAGCTTGAAATATTATGAAATGAGGCCCTACATGATGATGATATTGAGATAGCTTGGTGAAGAAGGGATGGGTGTTCCTTGTCGATGGTGTTCAGTAAGAGGAAGTAGCATTCTCATAGTCCAGTGGGTGTTGGGTGAGGCTTTTTGGGGGTAGAGGCCTTCAGTGGATGGGTGTTCACAAATTCGATTTAATATGAGAAACTTCGTTGCTGGACATAGCCAACTACGATGATGTGAAATGATTTGTTGATTAATAGAATTTGAAGCAAAGAAGCAACAAAAACAAAGGGTGGTTTTTGACTCGGAGGGGGTTTACGACTAGAGATCCTTGAGTCCATTGTGTATGTTATTGTTTTGATTGTATTATGGCTTTCATGTGATGATCATGGTATTTTTTATTTATTTTGTTGGTTAATGCATTATATGATCTAATCTACTAATGGCATAATGTGTGATTGTGAATTAGTAAATCAAAAATGAATTTTAAAGGTATACATATAGCCCTTGTCAAACCTAATCCAACACCCCCCCACCCCCCCCCCCCCTTCAATAGGAACAACATTTCCAACAATTGGTTTTGAAGTGAGATCTCTCAGTGAAATCTTAATCACTTTGAGAGTGGATGTGGGCCATGGCGCAAGAATAAGAAGTAGTCCCTCTTCTTGCTAGTAAAAAATAGTGAAGGTAGTTGTGTGATGATTATGTATTTGGAAGTGGCATTTTCTATGTAGCGATGATGATTATTTGAAGTTGATGGTTTTATATATAATTATCATTAAATTCAGTTGATGTTTTGGAGAGAATTGTAATAACCAACTGCAGAGAATTCGATTTAGTTTTGGGCATGGAACCTAATTATCTTCTTTATTCAAAGGTATTGTTGTGTTGGACCCTAGTTCATAACAGGGTGACAACGCCACCATTTAATCATAGTTGGGGGGGGCACGAGGGAGGGGGGTGAGGATGATTTTATGAGACCCCCACTGGTGGGGGTTCGGGGGCAGCGCCCCCGAAGCTAGAAATAGATGAAAAATTGCCTTGTAAAATATTGTAATTTCGCATTCAATCTGAGTCGTTCATTAGGCAGATGATATGACTATAAAAGTTAGGTTTAATTTAGGGTTTTTTTCCCTAGAAGGAAACCCCTTGATTTATATGAGGGAATTGTATTGCAGCTGTGTATATGTGTATTCTGAACGAGAAAGAGAGAGGAGATTGTGTGAAAGCGAAGAGGAAATTATAATGGATCTGTTCTAGGTTGCATCTCTTCATTTTGTTGGATAATATAAAGGAAGGACGAGTTGTTTCTCCGTGGATGTAGCCCAAATTGGGTGAACCATGTATATTTTTGTCTCTCTTGTTTTATGTGTTTTCTACGTTTGTGTTTCTGCGATATTTTATATGTTCCATTTCTCTGTAATATATAATTTTCTAACATTTAGAAGATGAAGAGCCTTACAAGATTGTAACCATAGAAGCAGAAATTAGAACGCTCAATGCTGAAAATAAAACCCAACAAAATTATTGCAAATACTTGATGAGAAGGAGTGCATTTACAAAGAAGAAATCATTCAATTAAAAAATCAGTTGGATGAAGTAAGGAAAATTGAAGTAGAAATGAGAAAGAAATATGTTGAAAAGGAAGATCAATGTCAGATTCTGGAAGCAGAAGTGGTTGTATTGAGAATTATTAAAAAGAGAATCCATTCAGTTGGAGACCAGTCAAAAGCCTCCAGATTCTAGCTTGCACAAAGACGAAACAAATTCAGCAACAAAACTTAAACAACCAATAGTAAAAAATGATTCCAAGAGTAAGAATAACAAGGAAGAAGCACATCAACAAAACCAACAATAAAAAAAAGGAAAAGGTTGTACTAAACAAATCATATACTTCCTCAAGATTAGTAAGATGCTTCAACTATCAAAAGCATGGGAACATTTTTGGAAATTGCAGAAACATGTAGTAGTAGATGCAGTTGAACAAAATAACATATCTAGAAAGCTCATCCATGGCCGAGTATAACAGTTCATTTTATGGCTATTGTTTCTTGTGTAATAATTTTGGGAATAAGGATTTTGATTGTAGGAATTATGTAAAGAAGATGAGTTTCAAATGTTATCATTTGTTTCTTGGACGTGTAAGGTGTTACTTGTGTGACAACATTAGCCATAAGGCCAAAGACTGCTAATTTCTTACATGTTATAGGGGATTCACTCAAAAGGCAAAGACTAATCAAAGCAAATCAGACAAGAGATCAAACAACAAAGTGCATGTCAAGGATAAAGCCAACAAAATATAGAATAAAAAGGATCAATAAGTGACTCCCATTAGAAACTGAGGCCGACATGGTCTCACAAGGGGCATATGGAAGCATTCTGAATTTGAAAGAGAATCACTGCTAATGCAGCCATAGCTAGAGAAGAGTACATTAAGGTTTGAAATTTTATTTGCTTATTTTTGGTATTGTTTGAATCAATAGAATGTGATTGATTGCATCAGTTTGTTGAAACTTTAATGAAGACATGAAGCCCAGATGCATGATTAAGAGATAGATTTTATACAAGATGTTATTATCTTGCATATTTTTGCTAATGTGAATATTGTCATGATGAGAAGGTATACGTCACAGTAAGGCAATGAAGATTTCCTTTGTGACAGTTGGAAAATAGGATGTGCATTAGAATATTTTCACAAGATTATGTTTGCAAGACCTATTTACTTTACACGACCAATATGGAACTATCTTATGTTATTGCCTTATGCTTGCCTTGACTCATTAATAGTTGTTGATGTGTTTGCAAGAGATTACGTTGTTGTTATCTGGTGTTTAGATCAACTTTCTATTGGCTCTTCCATGATGCATGATGGTTGAAAATGGTTGTTGAGAACGTATTGATCCATATATCATTGCATGGACCTGGGATTTTAGTTTTGTTGAAGAGATTGTTGTTGTAGTGATCCATCTATATTTTGGTGATGATTGAGCATCATAGAAGACATATTATGTTGGTTCTATAGATTTATCTCTTATTTCATTATGGAGACATACTTACTGATGCTACATAGAAGTTCAACTATGGTGGTTGTTATGTTGCTGCTCTATGATGTTATGTAATTGTTTTTTCTAGTTACTATTGATGTTTTGGTCAAAGATATCATGAGTTGCATATTCTTCTATTATTATCATTGTTGTTGCTAAAGTGAATTTATATTGTTGCTTATTGCCTTATCTACCTATGAGTTCACATATTGTTGTTTCTACCAAGAGCTTTTACAAATGGAAAAAGAACTTCCATGGAATATTACACATTTGTTTTTTATTCTTTGGGATTTGGCTGAAACGTTGAATAATTTCAGGCTTATTAATGACATTCATTTATTCATAACATGTGTATGGTTTGATTGCTCTCCATTAGAAGTTTTTGTGAAAGGTTGAAATGAATATCCATATATGTGAACTTGGAACCTCGTGTCACATTATACAATGGTGGTCTTGGTGCCTAGAAGGCGTTAATGAGAGCTATCTATGTTCACAATGTCTCATAATAGCTAATGCCATGAATTGTTCCTATAAAGCCATGTAATTATTGTTATCCATATGAAGTTATATTTGAGTTAGGAACAAGAGTAAAGAGAGAGTCATGGGTCATGTCAAAAGTGTGTTTAGGTGCATGTGATGAGAGGTGAGAAGTGTTATGGCCATGTTTAGGCTACTTGGTGTCATGTATTTCATTCTTGTATGAGCTCTCGGAGTCCTTGAGTAGCCATGTATTATCACATCCTTCTTATGAGTTGATCTAGGAGGATCCAAGAGGATTGATCCAGGTGGATCTCTAAAGTACCTATGGCATGGTAAGAAGGCTCAAAACTCAAAGTGGTAGAATATCTATAAAAGTCGATTTAGATCGAAGTTCTCGTTGTCTTGATTCCAACAGTATGAGCGACACTCGAATCCGAGCTCATATGAAGAAGTTAGAGCAAGTCAAAATTCAAGTTTGATTTGGACAAGTGGTAGGAGAAAATGACGCAGCAGAGTCTTCAGCGAATGGGGAAGCGCCAAGTGGTAGGTTTCCATTGGCCCCACATTTCGCTAATCATAGAAGTGAGAAGTTTGTGGCTAAAGAATCGACCCCAAAAGTCCTCGAGTTGCGATGTGATAATCACGCATCGCACATTGCAGGCAACAAAGGGATAGCGTTAGGGAATCAGCCCCGAGAGAGTCAGGTTGCGATTGCAATATCGCACATCACACATCGCAAAGCAAATCGGTTAAGGAATCGGCCCGGACAGAGTCAGGTTGTGATTGTGATATCGCACATCGCATAGCGCGGCGTCCCGATAACAGTACCACCCTTTGATTCCGCTGATTGTGATAAAGCGGATTTCCCAGATGCAATACATATAGGGTGTGGTTTTTAAAACCCGACAGGTCTGTTGGTTTGCACATCGCATATCGCACAACAACTCGTTATGGAGAATCACCCCCGCTTCGACTGATTGCGATTTGCGATATTTATCGGATTCGATAGATTTATGTGTTGTAGATGATAGCCCATCAGGTCCGCCTTTATCGCAGAACACTTATTTCCAAGGATTCATGTCTATCTGTTGGTTTAAAGTGCCAATTCTCTGTGTTATCTGCTGAGTTTAGGAGTATGCATTGATTCATCTGTCGGTTTGAGGTTAATGCGAAATGGTCTGTGAACTATTACCGATGGAGGTTTTTCCATGTTTAACATGTTGTTATTCCAGATCCAAGAATCTCTGTTTGAAACAAACCCACCTGCTGAATTTGTCATTTGTTGAAACTGCCTAGTTTATGAAGGAATCTTCCCACCTGAATATAAATTGAGTTATCCACACAGTGAGAGGGGGGAAAGCAACGTATATTTATAGAGTAGAGAAGTGACGCCTACTCCTGGCAGGTGATCGGAACCTTACCTCAGAAATCAGAAGGTTCTGAGAAGGTGCAAAATGCCCTTTTACTAGAATTGGGCGTTTGGATATGCGTTTCTGCATGATTTTTCGCCACGAAGTCAGTATTTGCTGTCTTTTTCTGGAGTTGGGCTCTCCATTTTTCATCTATCTTCTAGATTGGAGGTATAAGGGCGTTTATGTAAAATTTGCTAGTACTTCTTCTCTTTTCATGCCATTTAATGAATGAAGGCCTCCCCACTATTGAGCAGGGCCTAGAGATGTAGTCCAAATTGGATGAACTCTATAATCAATTCTCAATGTCTTGATCTCATGCGTGATTACGTCTCTTTTATATTTGTTTTATATGCTTATGTTCCATGGTTTTTAAGTGCTCTATTATATGTAATTTAATAACGCACCTGTAGCAAAAAAATCCTGGATCATGAGTCATGGTTGGGTCATGTGTGTGTCCTTCATACATGAGACAAGAGTCATATTTCAGCTAGTTAGAAGCTTTGTAAAGAATTCTATTATCATTCATTCAGCCATGTAATATGCCCTATATCTTATTGTTCATCATTGGGCTAAGTTGGTCAAAGCATTGATATATGAGAATAAACAATTTTGCATATGACAAAGAGGCACTAACAGCAATAGAGGTATCATGTTCAACAGTCCAAGAGTTGTTTTTGTAGCCCCTTTATATGTTCAAGGGGAGATTTTTTAGCTTAATAACATTTTATTGGCTTGCATCAAATTTTTATTGGCATGATGTTGAGATTGACAGGGGGAGTGCTTCCTTCACATGTTGCCTTTGTTGAGTTTGTCCCTTTTCCATTGATGTCAAAGGGGGAGTAAATGAGGAGCGTAGTTCTTCATGAGGATTGTTTGGATGGTTCAGTTGTGATTACCATCAATGACAAATGTGGAGATTGTTGGCATTGATGTTGTGATGAGGTGATAGTTGGCATTGATGTCAACATGGTAGTGTAGTGTTGTAGTGATTGATGGTTGGCATTGATGTCAACCTAGGATTGTGTTAAAATTATATGCATATGATTGATTGCTTGATGGTATTTGTTTATATGGAAAATGTTTTTGTTGTAGGTTGTTTGATGGATTTGATAATTGGTTGGCCAACTAGGTCTCCATGTACATGATGCTTGTGGTGTTGTTCTTGAGATTTCCTTATGCTCACGATGATGTCTAAAGGTGTTGTAGATGTTGTTAGCTTGTGGTGTTGCTCTTGAGATGTCCTTTATGTTATTGATGATGTCTAAATGTGTTGTATAGGTTGTTATGATGTATCAGGTTCCCTTCTATAATTGAGCTTCACGATTGATGCCACTTGATACAATTTTCTTCACTCATGTGTTAGCTTCTACATTTAATATAACTACATCATGTATGAGCTCAAAAAGAGGTTTCAAAGATGGTTTTGATGTTTTTCATGTCTTGGAAAAAGTTTACAGATGCTAGAGATGTTGATCAAGGAGTTGGAGGTAGTTCTGAGTTGAAATTCATGGGTTTTGACCATCCTCGGCCTTAGTCACATGGATGAGAGTGACTAAAACTCTCCAGTCGTTAGCATACAAGCCTATGCATGTGAATGAGAGCCTTACAATCAAATTTTGACAGTGTTGTTCCAGAGACTTTGTTTGTAAGTCAATATTCCCTGCATTCCTCACATTTCTTAGATGATTTAATTGTTTTTATGATATTTTTTTTTTCGGGAATTTTCATAAAAGATTCTAATTGACTAAATCAACATGTTATAATGAGAATTGAAATGTGAATGCCTTAATGGAGTAAGTAGTGGAGAGAGTGGAAAAAATAATTTAAAAAGAGGAGCAGATCAACCATTGTGATTTGTAAATTAGCAGAACTTTGTGTAGATAACAAAGGGTGACCTCCTACAAAATATAATGATACAAAGGCCGAATTTCTAAAAAGGAGCACACACAGATATAATATTATAATATCAGAGAGTGAGGATACTGATGAAGAGGTCATCCATGATTTTAGAGAATCTGAATTTGTTTTTCTAATTATGTTGGAGTTTCATAAGCTTTCAATAGAGGATACTCAGAGGGAAATTCTTCATTTGAATGGGTTGATGTAGTAAAATTTTCAGTTTGTAATTAGAAGTTATAGCCTCCTCTATGTAGTAGCTAACATGCTTATGACTGCAGGGATCAATGGTGTATTCTTGAGGTTCATATGTGACTGATATTTGTGATTGCAGAGGCATATTTTCATGTGCATGGTTGTAGCATTTCATCTATGCACTACATGTTTGAGTTTTGATTTCAGATTTGTTGTGCTACTATTTGAGTTGTATTGAGAGTGGATGTTGATGATGTTGTGGGAGGATTTGTATGTGTTGCCAATTACATTATGAACAAAGTTACATGAGAGAGGACTTGTGTGTTGAGATGATTGCTTGTTGTTGGTTGTTGGATCATGTTGTCGTTGATATATATATTTGTGTAGCTGAGTGAGATAGCCATATTTTTGTATGTTGTTGAGAGTGGATTTGCTGATGTATTGAGGTTTTTCTTATTGAGATGATGTTGATGTATTGAGAGATCATTAGAAGAAATTTGTTGTTTTTTTATACAGGGGTCCAATTGAAATATTCTAAACTGAGGCCCTAGATGATCATCAAATCGAGATAGCTTGGTGAATAAGGTATTGGTGTTCCTTATCCATAGTGGTCGATAGCTTTCGTAGTGGAAGTAACATTCTCATAGTCTAATAGGTGTTGGGAGAGGATTTTGGGGGTAAAGGCTTTCTATGGATGGGTGTTCACAAAGTAGATTTCATTGAGAAACTTCCGTGTTGGACATAGCCAGCTATGATGATGTAAAATTATTTATTGATTAATACAATTTGAAGCAGAGAAGCAAAAACAACAAGGGGTGGTTTTTGACTCAGAGGGGGTTTTCCACCAAAAATCCTTGTGTCCATTGTGCATGTTATTGTTTTGATTGTATTATGGATTCCATGTGATGATCATGGTATTTGATATCTACTTTGTTGGTTAATTCATTATATGAGCTAATCTACAAATGGAATAATGTGTGATTGTGGATCAGTAAATCGAAAAAGATTTTTAATGGTATACATATAGACCTTGTCACTATTTGTTCACCCCCTCAAGTAGTGAACACATTTCAAACATATAGAACCTTTCCACTAATCATACGCTAGGGTGCCTAGCTGGAACATACCAAAGCTAATTTTTAGGACAAATGATTAATCCATGAGCATATTGTAGCAAAAGCTCTTGCAGTTCTTCCTCATTTTCCTCAAGAAAAAGGTATCAGTCCTCCCCGAATGATAGTAGATGAAAATCCATATCCTAGAAAGCCATGGGCTTATTTTGATGGTGGATCCAGTGAAACAACAAATAAGAGTGGAGGCGGTTTTGTATTCTTTTTGTTTGCTACACATTCTTTTCATGAAAAAATGGGATTTGGTTTAGGAACATAATCACGAAGAATTTTTGGCATGTAAGAATTTATTGGTTTATGCAAAAGAAAAAGGATATACCCAACTTCAAGTTTATAGAGACTTAATGCTTGTTATAAACTAGATAAATGGATCTCAAGCATGAAAAAACTTAATTTTAATCCCTATTCTAGAATATTTATGGTGAATCAAAGACTCATTCAATTTCTTTGAAAGTTCTCATATATACGGGGAGAAGAATGGGTTGGAAAACATGCTTTCCAAATAGGTTTGACAATGGAACAAGTTCTTTGGCACATACAAGAGCAACGTGAAGGTTCTTCATATGAGTTTTATCATCAGCCATTCATAGAGAAAGATGATCAAACAAATAGGATTTAATCTCTGTCTTTTTTGTTGTATATTTGACAAACAATAATATGTTGTTTCCTTCAAACCATATGATAGTTTTTGTTGTTATTTTTTTTGATGGGTGAAAACAATTATTTCTCGCTGATTTTCGATGTAAAAAGAAAAATGTATATTTGAACATCACATGGCTTAATTGGAACATGTATCGACCATTATTATGACAACTTTCAATCACAAATTATTGTAGCTATCACACTTCTTAGAATGCATCGGGGGTGCATTTACAAAATGTAAATTTGATTTTTTTTGGAAAGAATGAAAATTACAGTCTTTTTTGTTGTGGAAAAAATGATATTTTATGGTATGGAATTGTTGGAGTTTATAAGTTATTAAAAAAAAGAATTATATAAAATCATTTTTTTCATGAATACATAGAATAATATAAATGACTAGAAATTTTGGAAGCACCATTACTCAATGTAAATTCGAAAATCACCAAGTTTTCATAATTACTTTTAATCAATGTATATTTCAAAAATACAAATAGCTATTGTATCACAAATAATTATGACCATAATTTTTTTGTAATCAAAATTATTCAATATATTTAAAAAATTATTGCAAAACCCTTACCAAAAATTGAAATAAATATATATTTTAGAAATTAATAATTACAATTTGATATTTTATGATGATAGAATTTTAAATATATGTATTTCTATTCTTTATTGTGTTTATTTCTTGTGATTTTATTATGTTTGTATGTATTTCATGTGTATAATGATTTTACATATACATAACATCATATACAAGAAAAACAAGTTGAATGTTTTCATTTGAGATTTTTGCAACATAATTTATGTTGATAAATTGATATTTCAAGTTTAAATATTGTTATTTCCTTTGTTGACTGGTGAGGCAGTAGAGGTCCAAAGCAACCCTACCCCCAATTTGTAGTCCAATGCCTCTATTGTTGGTTTTCTTTAATCTTTCCTTCCTCCTTTATTATTAGGCCATCATTTTCTTTTCCCATTTCCACGGTGGATTTTTTGCATGGAAAGGGGGTCAGGGAGGTTGGAACCTTAGCTGCCCTACCCCCTGTTCCATTCTTCACAAAAAAAAAATTTGGAGATAGTATTTTTGGTTTTCTCAAGTGGTGCGTTTTTTTTTGTAGGATATTCATCAAGCAATGTGGATGATGGTTTAGATGGACATGGGTTCTTCTCACAACCTTCTTCATTTCATCACTGCTCTTGACTCTCGATGTCGTGATTGAAGTTGGGAGTTGACTCCTCTTTTGAGGCCTTGTGGTTGTAGGTTTTAACTCCGTATAGAAATTACCTGCATACGAATTCTAAAACACAAAAAATAAACAGTGTGAGAGCATAACACATAAAACACATATACACAGAGATTTTCCCCTGGATCCCAAAACCAGGACTGCTAGCTTGATTTTTCATAATTTATGTTCCTTTCAATGTTACAATACATATTTATACATGCCGAAGCATCCAATACCATGGATTGAAAACCATTGCGTCCAAAACCATGTACGAAAATCATTCACAAAACCATAGGTAGGTCTGCCCAACCTAATATAGGGTCCAAAACCAAAATTTTCTAGGGCGCTGCCTTGGACCCCATAGAGTGGGGTTACCTGCACCCCTAAAACCTCGTGTGACTCCTCACTCTATGCAATCAGTGCAACAAAGGGGGGGATCTGCCCCCCTTCTAACCCCCAGTTAACTACGTGGGCTAGTCATGGAAAGAATATAACACAACCCAACATTCTCCCACTTGTTGTTTTCTTTCCACACGGGGCCACAAGAGAACTTAGTCATTTATCCAGCCCTACAACACCCATTGTTTCTCTAGACCAAGAGAACTTCTCATAGCTCACAGATTTTGTCAATGCATCGGCAGTATTCTTCAAAGTGTCCACCTTTACCAACAACACCTTTTTGTCTTATACCATATCCCGTACAAAGTGATATTGAACATCAATGTGCTTTTCCTTTGAATGATATGTAGGGTTCTTTGCCAAGAAAATTGCACTTTGGCTGTCACAATCTATCCTTATAGCTCCCTGTACTAACCCCATATTTGAACACAATCTCTGCAGCCAAACTGCTTCCTTGCTTGCATGAGTGGCTGCCATGTATTCTGCCTCTGTAGTTGATAGTGCCACTATAGATTGTTTCTTAATCATCCAACTGACTGCACCTCCAAATAGGTTAAACACATACCCACTTGTAGATCTTCTCTGATCCAGATCTCCAGCCCAGTCTGCATCAACAAAGCCATGAATATCCAACACTCTGTCCAATCCTGGTCTTCCTTGGTAGCACAACCATAATCACTAGTGCCACGCAAATACCTGAAAAC
>APFE031614118.1:0-11953 GCA_000404065.3 Pinus taeda | reverse complement strand
TTACGAAGAGCACAGAGTGTTGAGCGCCAAGTGGTATTTGAGCCCCCAAGTTCGCGAACAGCCACAAACAGTTCAAACAAGATGACAACTACCAGGAGAGGTGTGGGTTTTGTAGAGAGTACTACCGGGGAATTTGTGCAAAGCCCTACAGTGCAGGTGGGGGATGCGCCAAAAATTTCGAAATCACCTCGGACGCCGAGGCCTAAGAAGGATAAATAGGCAGCAGGACTAGTCCGCATGTCCCCGCAAAATCTGGGGTTTGGTAAACTTTCCATGGAAGAAAAGAGCAAGGTTTTTAGCCTTGAGATAGATGATGAGAAGGAGGACCTCCAAGCTCTCGTAGATGAGATAGAGGCGGATGAAGAAATGGAAGAAGACATCCAACCGGTCTGTGTTGCAGCAAAACTACCCGAGTACGTTCCTCTGCGGAAAGGGAAAGCTAAGCTACCCAAGGATTTGGATGTCGCTAAGAGCACACTCCAAACCCCGCTCCTCCCAAATGGAATTCTGTTTGAGGGCTTGGCCCTGGGCTGCGTGCCCACAGTGAAATTTGAAGACTGGGACCTCGCGGACAGCGAGAAGTTCCCACATTTAGAGACTAAGAATCTCATGAAACAGAGCAAGGAGGAGTCAATTATAGTGTTAGAGCTGCAGAAATGGCTACGTAGTGTGGAGAAGGACGAACTACTCCACCTACTATGGATTCTGCACTTTCACCGTGCACTTATCACGATCTTTGTCATCAGGCAGCTGCTTTTCCCACTGCACGATGGGTACTTGTCGCTGGAGGAGCCTATTCCCATCACAGTGGAGCTTATCCACAGGATTTCCTGGCTCCCCTATAAGGGAAAGGACCCCGTGGAGATAGCTGGCAAAAGTAGAGATTTGGCGCTCGCAGAGGCCATGAAGAAGAAGTACAAATTGGAAAAGAAGAAGAGAGGCTACGCAATCATTAGCATTAAAGATAAAGGGGTGCGTGTAGCCACCCAACTACTGGTCGAGAAGGTGATGAGAAACTGTCACAGAGATGAGGTACCAACGTTGGTCGTTGTGCTGGCAGAATAATGCGGGAAGGGGGTCCAATTCAACTGGGCCGAATTCTTCTACAAAGAATTTCTAACCAACTACAAGGAAGCTCAGGATCAGGGCAACACCTTCCACTACGTGTGGTTGCTCTTGTCTATTTTATTGGTGATAGGGGAACTGCCTGAGGACAATCAGTTCCCTCATATTGAACAAGACTTGCCAGAGGCTTCAAAATATGCATCGCTCTAGGCTACAAAGGATGCCACGCAGATCCATGAAACTAAGATCTTTTGGGTGCTCATGGAGGCGAGCATTCGGATGTGGATTAATAGGAGGCCGCGCCTATCCCCCAGAGTGTACAATAGTCTAGGGAGCTTTGCAGACTTCAAGGCAGATATGCACAATGTGTATATCAAGGTGCGTAAGGATCCAGTGCAAAACTGGACCAAGCTTCCTTTCATCGCAATTGATGATGCCATCTTCTCCGTGCTCGAATCATGGCCTCCCAAGTGGTGTGCCCTAAATCTGGCGGAGCAGGATAGAACAGTGGCATAAAAGCAGAAGGATGCCACCAAGCTGTGTATCAACGAGTTGGCCCAATAGAATCACAACAAACAGTTGGTCGCAGAGGTAAGAGTTGTCCGCGAGGTAGCGAAGGCAGCTGCAGAGTAGGCCAAGGCCGCCGACAAAGCAGCAGCAGCACAGGAAACAAGGACCACCATGACACAGGGGGAAGAGGGCCCGAACTTATCCATAGGACAAGGAGCAGAGGACACAGCAGAAGGTGCGAACCCAAGCACAACATCTACACAGTTGAAACGGTCGTGTGTTATGGAAAGATCAGGCCCACGAAAGAAGGCCAAGGCTTCCAAACTAGACATCGAGCCAATTACATTAACAGAGGGTGACCTCTATGACATTGGTGACACAGTTTGCGAGGTCACCCGGGAAGCACTCCAAGAAGCTATGATGGAGAAACATAATTTGTTTGGGGCCCTAAGGGCACAGCTGCAGGAACTTTAGGTGTGAGCCCCACAGGAAGGAACAGTAGCCACCTACGGCGCCGCAGGTACATTAGCAGCGGAGCAGCTGCTGCGCTCAAAAATGGCCAACACCATAGTGTTGCCGGAAGGAGCACT
The DNA here is from genome assembly GCA_000404065.3 of Pinus taeda. Taxonomy (NCBI): domain Eukaryota; kingdom Viridiplantae; phylum Streptophyta; class Pinopsida; order Pinales; family Pinaceae; genus Pinus; species Pinus taeda. The sequence continues at coordinate 9,788 of APFE031614118.1, read as the reverse complement.
AACAGCGAAGAGCAAGGAGGATAGAATCGCGGTGTGCCAGATCAAGGGACTTGGCCTAAATTTGGCTGCCCTTCCATAGGACACATTGTACTAGTTGTAGGATGGTATAACAATAGAGCTACACGCACGGAAGGCCCCGTGATCCAGGTATTGAGTGAGCAAAAGATCAACATCGAACAGCTCAACTTGTAGTGGGAAGAGCTAGCGTCATAGAATCAGCAGATCACACAAACAGTGGATGAATTGTGTCGACACGTTACAGAATTATCCATCATCGCAGACCTACCAACCGAGATGCAGATCCACTATCTGTAAAGTGGATCCCGAAGTGCGCACGATGAAAGAACACGAGTGCAATTGGAGCTGAACCTCTAAATTACTGAGCTACGGATGAAGGTGTAGCTTTCCACTCCTCTAGAAGTTAAAGAATAACGCATTAGCATGATTCACATAGGATTGGCAAAAATTGGAAGGGCAGTGCAGGACTGCACTGGTATGTTGGACCAAGCATTCGATGTCCTCACATCCTTGCAGGAGGACCCCAACATACAGTGCCTGGAAATAGAGGCATGTGAACTGCAGCAGCAATATGACAATGTCAGGGGAACAGCACAGATAGTCATCCTCACCCAATGGCTAGCTAAGATGCAGCAGGCGAGGGCGCTAAGGGAGTAGGTGGATGTTGCAAGACAGAAAGAGACCCTTCTCAAAGAACATGTCTAGCCTTAGATTAATGAGGCCTTCACCATTACAGCCGAGATTGAGGGCAAGCTCGTGCAGATGCAGGGACTATTTGTGCTAAGACAGATAGCAGAGCCTCATAAGGAAGCAAGAGAAGAGTGCATGCAGCAGGCCCAGCAAACAGTAGAATAGTGCGACGCGGGCCTCTGAGCAGTATGGGAACAGTTGGAGGGGCTCTGTGCCAAGATCGCCGCACTAGCAAAGTGACTCGAGACAAGTCACGATGATTGACTTGGGGTCCTATTGGGCATGGAATCCCCCTACAACAGGTTTTGGGGCTCAAAGCCCACGTTTTGGTCAAAGGTTTTGTAAGACTCAGTGAATTACGGGTGCGGAGCGTGAAGTAGGGGTTAAAGTCATAGGGTTGTCTGCCCTAAAGTAATGTAATGTAATGTAAATTCATGTCAGCCTACTCATGGTCTGTGAACCATGGGATTGTATAAATAGAGTGAGGCTCTAAGTTGTAAAGATAGTTGATGATAGAGTAAGTAGCGAAGGAATGGTTCAAGCTTAAAGTAGGATTCTAAGTGTATTGGATCGTAGTAATAGGAAGAGGCTCTGCAGCTGAGTCTGCAGAGGCCTAGTAGAGTCCGTAGCTAAGTGTGTGGACCCCTGCAGCTGAGTGCACGGGGTGGTGTCGAGTTTGTAAGCAAGATTGAAGATTAATAAAAGAGAAGTTGATTCCTATTTGTGTGTATTTGTTTTGCATTATCTTTTTTATGTTTGTATTGGGTTATGTATCATGTGCACTGATATGATTGTTGAATATGTTGTAATAACCATAAATCTTACACACACATGTTAAGTAATCAGTTAAGTAGCAAGAGACTTTGGTATTATACGAGTTGTGCCCCGAGTAGGGTTGTGCAGAAGCCGCACCACAGGTTGTAAAGGGATCGCAAGTGCACATAGCGACAAGTCGAACTACAGACCTCCAAAATCTCATCATACATCCCAAGGGTGCGGAAACCTGGTTCTAGCACCATCCCATACTACTTCTGGTGAGATCTCAATCTGCGCTCCACGGACTGTTGCCTAAAGGACCAGTAGTACTAGGATTTGCTTGGCTAAATCACCTCTGAACTTGGGTCAGGCCCATACAAGCCAAAAAAAAGTCATGCTACCATCACTGGTCACTAGTTAGACAAAAGGTTACTAGCATGAATTTTCCTACCAAAAGTAGTGTTGGTCCAAGCTCCTTGCCTTAACTACTAAATCACTTCAATCATCACTTCTTGTTCTTCTTTCATGCTTTAGTGGGCATCTGTTACATAGTATTTTGTCACATTCCCAACTCTATACTTGAAGTGTCGTCATTTGTGCCACTGTCATCACAAATGCCGTAAAGTGACAAAATTTGTGTAAACTCATTCACCATGAATTATATGCTCAACACATCCCTGGAGAGATGGATAACTAATGTCTTGAAGTAATTCTAGAAAAGCCTGTGAAAAACCCTAATTTGCAAGACCAACTCTACTTTTAGTAGGAAAATCTATACTGGTAACCTTTTTTCTAACTAATGACTAGCGTTGGCAGAGTGACTTTTGATAGGAAAAATCGCGTTGATCCTCTTTAGGCAATTTCTCCAAAAATGGAGTAAAAGCTTCTCTTACTAGAAGCCTCGAGGATGGCGCGCTGGTAGTTGTTGGATGAAGATATGGTTGAGTAATCCCATTTAGATCCCTTAATCCTACCTTTAGGGATCTTACTTTTGGGATAAGGAGATCCTTCCCCCTTTGGTGGATCTCTAACCTCCTCTCCATCGCTATAAATATGTTCTTCACTTTCCTCAATGGGTTGGTCATTGCTAGTTTCCATTCTTCTGCTCTATTGTGCTTAGATGTTGCCATTTTGGTGAGAGAGGAAAGGAGATATTGTTAAGTTTGGCTTGGACTTGGAACCATCTTGAAGGAGGCCTTCAACATCAAGGAATAATTGTATTCTTCCCTCTTTGATTTAATCATTAATACAAAGCATGCTTGACTTCCCATAATCTTGTCTATGATAGTTTTCTTAGTACAATACTCCTTGATCTATTTTATAACTTATATTGGAATGCATACGCTATGATCTCTCTTGTTGTTGTCTTTTGATCTCTCTTACATGTATTCAAATGCAAGGAATAGTGAGGAGTGAGCTTGGGAGCTAAGGGATTGGGATCATCATCAAAGGTCAAGCACATAGAAGAGAGGCAGACCATCTCCCTTTCTCATTTGTCATTTTGATCTAGGTTATGGAAGTTTGATTATTTTGTCACGGTTGTTACTAGACCCACACATTGGGCTAGAGAGATCACTTATATCCGTAGAAGGGATTGCCTGGTTAACAACATATTAAGTGACCATGCATTTAGGAGTTTATTAATTGTTGAAAGTAACAAGAAGAAATGTTAAAATTAGCATCAAGGAATTCTAGTTTAATTTGTCCTCGAATTAAATTGAGAAATAAATAAAAATTCTATTCTCATAGCAACTTGTAATAGTTAACTAAGTTAAATTGACTTAGTTGGCTCGGTAAGTTCGAGTTGGAAGTCTATCTAGAGTCATGTAGAATTATTCCTAAATTTTAGGGGTTCGGGTTGAGTTCTTTTGAGTTGTAATTAATTAACTCGGTCTAACTGAGTTATAGTCAGCTAAACTAGTTCTAACTATTGGAGGAACTAGTAGGAGGTCTACTAGTGGGGATGGGCACTAGTGAATCCTCGATGCCACACCATTTAACTAAATATTCACTCTTAAATAACTCATGCATGTCAGTTCAGAGAAAGACCCAATTGAGGTAAGAGTTCAAGGACAAGGTACTATCAGTTATATAATTTTCTAAGTTGTATATATGGTGCATGCAATCAGTTGAGGGCCTATGGATGGATTGCACAGTTATGGAGAGTGGATTTTCCAATTAAATATTGGCTGATTCTCTCAAGAATTGCGCAAGGAAGTAGGGTCTTAGAAGGAAATAGAATTAGCTAAGTGTTCGCTTGAGCTAGCTTGTGAAGTAGAGATATAGATTGTACTAGTGCAGGAATTGTTCAGGTTGAACAAGCATTGTATTTTCTTCTTAGATTTTCTGGTTAATGCAATATAGATAGTCAGTTTTTTTTAGTAGTTTCTTTCCCTAAAGAAATATTATGTTATGTGCGATTGATATTCTTCCTTTTCTTCTTATTGTTTTCATCGATCAATTTTGGTTTCCACTAAAGAGTAAAGTAGATTCTTGTCTTGTGTTTTAGCATATCACATAAGTTGTTGAATCTAAAAGTAAAAATATATATGGTATCAGACATGAAGACAGTATAGAATAGAAGAAATTGAGTTTGGTGTGCAAGTGAAATCGAATTTTCAAGTTCATAATTCAGAGTTAGCAATATTTCATTCTATGATTTGTGACTTGAGTATGCCCTAGAGGGCAGCTCGAATTACATAGATTGGAAGGATAGGATGGAGGTAGTGCTGGAAGACAATGGCCTCAAGAAATTAATAGATCATGGCATTCCTAAGCCTCCAGCATCTGATGCTAAAGATTTGGATTAATGGACAAAGTGTGTGGAAAAAAACCAGAAGGATTATCCTAGAAGGAGTTCGAGACCACATTATCTCGAGTCTCCACGGTAAGGACACTCCATACTCAATGTAGAAGGAATTGACAGACTTGTTTCAAAATAGTAGTGACCATAGGAAGTTAGCACTGAAGGAAAAACTCAGAATGATCAAGATGGAGAAGGGAAACTCAATTCTGAAGTACTTGACCAAGTTCACCCATTGTCGGGATGAGATTGGAAGTGTAGAGATTACTGTTGTCAAAGACAATATGGTGATCCTAGCTCTTCTAGGACTTCCCAAGAGTTTTCATAGTGTCCAGGACTCTGTTAATGGGAGGCAGAAGCTACCAATATGGGAGCGGTTGTGGTCAAATTTGGTACAGAAAGAGATTCGGTGAAACACCAAAGATGGGACCTCTTCCAAAGAAGTGGAAGAGGACTTTGCATTAGTGAGAAAAGAAAACAAATCCAAGGGAAAGAATTCCCAAGGCAAGGTGGGCAGCAAGAAGAAGGACTTGTCGAAATTCAAGTGTTTTCATTGTCATGAGTACAGGCACTTTGCCACGAATTGCCCACAAAAGAAAGCAATTAAGAAGGATCCTGCAGTTGTAGTAACAAGTGAAGCTCTAGCTTCACAATTCGAACTTTATTTCACTCTCTTTGCATGCATGGCCAACACTTTAATGGGAAGCATGTGGTATCTCAATAGCAGTGCCTCATACCATATGACAGGGAATAGAGATCTCTTCAATGACTTTGAGGAGAAAGAACTGAAGCAGAAGATAGAGTTTGGAGATGATGGGAGGTATAGTACGACCGACATCAGTATAGTTACCTTTCAAAGGGAGTCTGGCTCCCCTCTCAGAATCACAGATGTGATGTATGTTCCAAGACTAAAGAATAATCTTGTTTTTGTCTCCATATTGGAAGATTGTGGCTATGATGTGATTTTTAGTAAGGGAAAGGATTTCCTTAGACACACCATCATGGGAAAGGTGAAACAGATTGGTGTGTGATTCAAGAACCTATATGCACTTGAACTACAAGATGCATTCAAAGCCTTGAAGAGTAAGGCAAAGGTTAGAAACTTGGTGGTTGAGAGGGATAGTGAATTACCTCTCAACATGCAACCCTAGAAGAAGCCTCAAAAGCAGCCTCAAAAAATTGTGGAGCATCCACAATTAGAGAAGAAAAGAAGAGACCGAGTGGAGACATCCACTCAAGTAGAGACCTCCACGTGGGAGGGGGGGGGGGGGGGGGCGGGGGGGGTGGAGGGATTTTTCTCATGGATTACTTGCTATAGGAGACCACGGTACATAGTAGTAGGATGGATCAGTAGTGGTTGATGTAGTCAGATGTCAGAGTAAAAGAGTCAAAGACTAGCAGTAGTCAGATACTAGTGAGAGTAGAGCAGAGTTGGCAGCAGTGCAGATGGCATAGTGCAGAGTCAATAAGAAGCGTAGAGTTTTTAGTAGACAGTGTAGTAGCTAGTAGCAGCTAGAGACTCTACTGACATATGCATGATATCGATTCATTTTAGATGTTTTTTCAGTTTCAGAAGTTGTAGTAGCAACAACACTAGAGAGAAGTGTTGCATGCAGGAGATTCCAAAGGTACTGGATTGGGATAGAGTTGAATTCCTTTCTTGTTGAGAGGGAGTGTCGAAAATAGAAACAAGAAATGTTAAAATAGCATCAAATTCTAGTTTAATTTGTCCTTGAATTAAATCGAAATTATATTCTCATAGCAAATTGTAATAGTTAGCTAAGTTAAATTGACTTAGTTGTCTCATTAAATTCGAGTTGGAAGTATATATAGATTCATGTAGAGTTATTCCTAAATTTTATGGGTCCAGGTTGAATTATTTTGAGTTGTAATTAATTAACTCAGTCTAACTGCGTTATAGTCAGTTAAACTAGTTCTAATTGTTGGAGGAACTCATAGGAGGTCTAGTAGTGGGGACGGGCACTAGTGCATCCTCAGTGACACACCAGTTAACTGAAGATTCGCTCATAAATAACTCATGCATGTTAGTTCAAAGGAAGGCGTAGTTGAGATTAGATTTTAGGGACAGTGTACTATCAGTTGTATAATTTTATGAGTTGTACAGATGGTGCATGCAATCAATTGAGGGCCTATGGATGGCTTGCACAGTTATGGAGAGTGGATTTCCCAATTTAATATGGGCTAATTCTCTCAGGAATTGTGCAAGGAAGTAGGGGCTTGGTAGGCAGCAGAATTGGCTAAGTGTTGGCTTGAGCTGGCTTGTGAAGCAAAGAGATAGATTGTACTAGTGTAGGAATTGTTCGGGTTGAACAAGAATTGTATTTTCTTCTCAAATATTCTAGTTAATGCAATATAGATAGTCGGGGTTTTTAGCAGTTGCTTTCCCCAGATAAATATTGTGTTGTGTGTGATTAATATTCTTCCTTTCTTGCTTATTGTTTTCATCGATCAATTTTGGTTTCCGTTGAAGAGTAGAGTAGATTCTTCAAGTATACTTCCTTCAGATTGACTTCGCCCCGATGTGTGCCCCTGCCATTCTTCAAAGGTCATAATCCCTTGAAAACCCATTTTCTGCAAAATGGACATCCTCCTCAACTCTTTGAATCACCAAAGCCCATGGAATACAGAGCTCTGATACCACCTATCATGCCCCTACCCTATGGATGGATTGCACAGTTATGTAGATTGTTCCAAATCACTTGATTCTTCAAGTAGACTTCCTTAAGATTGACTTGGCCCCAATGTGTGCCCCTGCCATTCTTCAAATGTCATAATCCGTGCAAAACCCATTTTCTGCAAAATGGACATCCTCCTCAATTCTCTGAATCACCAAAGCCCACGGAATATAGAGCTATGATACCACCTGTCACGCCCCTACCCTATGGATGGATTGCACAGTTATGGAGAGTGGATTTCCTAATTAAATATGGGCTAATTCTCTTAGGAATTGTGATTTCCCAATTAAATATGGGCTAATTCTCTCAAGAATTGCGCAAGGAAGTAGGGGCTTGGCAGGCAGCAGAATTGGCTAAGTGTTGGCTTGAGATGGCTTGTGAAGCAAAGAGATAGATTATACTAGTGCAAGAATTGTTTAGGTTGAACAAGCATTGTATTTTCTTCTCAGATCTTCTAGTTAATGCAATATAGATAGTCGGGGATTTTAGTAGTTGCTTTCCCTAGAGAAATATTGTGTTATGTGCGATTAATATTCTTCCTTTCCTTCTTATTGTTTTCATCGATCAATTTTGGTTTCCGTTGAAGAGTAGAGTAGATTCTTATCTTGTGTTTTATCATACCACATAAGTCATTGAATCTACAAGTAAAAATCTACACCAACAGCCACAAGGACCTACAAACCCTTCCAAACCATGAGAGAAATCACACATGAATCTCTTCATAGGCCATTAGAAATAACACAATACCTCCATAAGCAACACTAATGCATTCATTGTTATAACCCATTAAAAAAAAAAATCAATCATTCATAATACAAGTAGATACACTTATCTATATAACTTAATTACTGGAAACTAAGGAAGAGACTTCAACTCTCCTCCCAACCGTACGCAAATTGTACTGCAATCTTTCTTACAATTGACTACCCCTAAACTGGATTCAGAGTTAGAGGAGGTAATTTCTCAAAATTTCTCAACCAATTAACAATGCAAAAGGATCTATATATGCTTTGTTGGGTCCAATGACCATCCAAGTGAACAAAATGCCCACATTTTCTCTCAATCAAAATCCCAATCGCTTGTCCACTGACAAATTGTAATTCCCCTTGGAAAATTGTGTTATTGTCGAAACTTTCAGTCTGACAATATTTGACAATATTCATCATCAAATTCAATTTCAATTTCATCATCAATTCCCCCCTTTTTCAACTGAAAGGAGAGACCATAACCATTTGCATTTGTTTTGAAATCCCCCCCCCCCTTCAAATGTAGGAGAGTTTCAATGTTGTACTCCCCCTTTTAAGCGCATAATAACACCATCTTTTCGCTAGTGGCTACAATATTTGTCTTCATCCGAGATTGAATTTTGTGATAAAACATACACAAATTTTTTACTCCCAAGGATCAATCCATGCATCATTGATCTTTAATCTAGTTGGTTGGTTTCGTTTGCAACATCTCTCTAAAGAGTGATTCTTCTTGCCACAATAGTGATAAAGATGGAGATCAAAAAAATGATCTTCCATATGACATGTTCTTTGACAATGTTGGCATTTTTTATTTTTCTTCAACTTTCTCATTGATTTTTTATATTTCTTGATCAAGAAATCCTCCACTGATGAACTTTATTGGTTTTGAATAATCAGAAATATCTAAATTGTTGTCATCTTTTCCATATCCTAAACCACGTCAATTTTTGTTACATTGGATTTCCTCCCACGGTTTGATGATTGGCTTGGAACAAGAAGGTTGAACTTGATCATGGACAATTTCTACACTTGAAGTTGTATTGTTGAGTGGCTTAGAATTATCTTCATCATTTGAAGTTGGGTTGTTGAATGGCTTAGAAACACGACTCTTTTATTGTAGTTCATCACGTTGTAGTTGTGATTCAAGTTGAACAAATTCAACAGTCTCATGTGCATAATGTAGATGCCTCTTAATATCAACAAGAGTGGCTTTGTTGATTTTCACTATGTCTTCAGCGGTGGATAATATTAGATTGTTCAAAAACTCTAACAATTGAATATTTGTCTCCATTTGAACTTGCTCGCTTGAATTCACGCTCACTTTCTTTTAAAACTTGTTTGATTTTCATACCCGCTTGATCTTAGATTTGAACTTTGTTTCTTTCAATTTCATGCTCACCTAATTTAGTTTTAACCAGCTTAGGGTTTCGACTACCACAGAAAATGCACCCAAGTTAATGATTTTTACAATGTAATGACAAATTTAAATATCTTATTATCTGACTTTGAAAAAACTCAACCCCTATCAATTTTGACTTAATAATTCAATCAAGACTAGAATATTACGTCAACTAAAAAATACACCCTTTACGAACACTTCTACATCATTTAATTGTAACCACTATTCAACCCTTCAAAATATATCCTTATTACTCCATTATTACACATCTTAAAAAAAATAGTTTTATAATCCACCTTATTCCTCCAAAAAAAACCAAACTTTGTGATCACCTTTTAAATTTTTCTTACATACATCCCTCCAAGCTCTTAAATATATGTTTTGTGTGAAAAAATGTATACGTCAGTCAAAAAATGACCCTAAGGTAACTATGTCCAAAAACGTTGCATAAATACTTTCACTTTGAAATGTCCACCCAATTTAAATATATTCTCTCCCATTTTACACTTTATCCAAAAAAAAATCACTCATCTATAAATAGATTTACTTTTCAACCTAGTGTTTACCTTTTAGTGGTTTTGTCTTTTGTATGGACCGTCTATTTGCCTCTTTGAATATGTGAAAGGCCATGCTCACTCTTTTCATCACTTCCATGCAAAATACTATATTAATATTTA
>APFE031614116.1:0-17224 GCA_000404065.3 Pinus taeda | reverse complement strand
TGACTTTTTCTTTGGTTATGTACATGTCCTTTGTATGGGAAGCTTGTTTATATGTCTCTACGAATGCCTATACTTCCTTGGAGATCTCATCCTGCTTCCTTACCTGTCCGACTTCTCTAATAGAGGGGACCCGACGAAGTTGGATCATAGATTCTAAGCCGCTAAAGAGATGCTTGTAGGATGCTAATACCCTCTCCAAATATTTGGGCAATTTGTCCTTAGATTGGATTTTTATGCGGAGTTGAAGCTTGGTATCATTCATGGTGATCCAATCCTTCTTAGGGACCACCACTAGTGCTCTTGGGTATTTGACGAACCGTTCGTGTATCTTATCTAAAGCAGTCATAACCTACTTAAGCATTGCGACTCTTTCTTTTGTGTGGGCTTGGATTGTCATGATTGGAGCCACTGTGTGATGTATCTCGGACATCTCTTCATAGACTACTACCATAGCCTCCCCAAGGGTCTCTGTTTCTGCTTCAATTGCTTCTTGGAATTCTGTTGCGCTTGTGTGAACTAAACAAAGTGCCGTGTTCTCTTCCTCTACCTTCCTTCTCTCCTACTCCGCTATGGTGGCCCTCAGTTCGGATGCGTAAAGCTTATTTTGAAGGTCTACAATCTGCTTGCCCATCTGGGCCACAATGTGTTCTATTGAGGCAAGGAAATCTATCCCAGCTGAGGCAATCATTTGCAAGTTTGCTGTAATGTTGGGCAAAATATCTTTGGCTATGGTTACTGATAAAGGCTCAACTGGATTCCTGGCACACTATTTTTTCCTCTCGTGCATGATCTTGAGGTTTACTTCGTCGAAAGTGAGCCTTGTGAGATCTAGGACCTCCTTGTCTTGTCCCTCTGAGATACCCAGTTCTTTCAAGGGTAGGTGTCCGCCAGTGAGGGGAGTGGTAGGAAGCACATCTAATGGGGGGAGTTCACTTTGCCCTGTACCCAGCTCAACTATTTTGCTAGTTTCTCCTTGTCTGCTTTACCCAACTTCCTTTTCCTTTTTCCTCTCTTCTTGTCACATTTTCTCTTGATCTGCGAGCACTTATTGCCTCTCTAGCTCGTCTTTCATATTTTTCAGCTCTTTCTCTAATCTCTTGTTTTCCACTTGTCTTCTCTTCTCTGCTTCTTCCTGTGCCCTTGTAGCTTCTTCCTACTTTCTCTTCTCCACTTCTTCTTGTGCCCTACTAGCTTCCTCCTATTTTCTCTTCTCTATCTCTTCTTGTGCCCTTCTTTCTTCCTATTGCTTTCCATGCAGTTGTTTCTCCTTTTCTCACTCTTCATGGCATATCCTTTTCTCACTCTGGCCTTGGTTGTAGAATCTTGAGATTGTTTGATCTCTAGCTCCCTTTGACTCTTAAGCTCTTTCTTTTTCCTTTCCAAGATGGCGTTCCTTTGTTCCAACATAGCATTACTATCCTCCTCTTCATGGTTGCTTAAGACATCTTCCACCTCTTTTCCTTTTCTCTTCTTAGATTCCTCGGAGCCTTTTGGTGCCTTGTGCTGATTTTTATTTTGGTGGAAGCTCTTTCTTTGAGCCTCACTTTTTCCTAGGAATAATCTAGGAGATCATCTTCTCTGGCATGCTGCTTGCTTGGGCTAAGTTCCCTTGTAGCATTATCCAAATCTTTTATCCCATCTGCGTGATCCTATTTGGTATGAGAATATGACCAATTGAAATTTTCCTTTTTGCAGTAGGTGCCTACGACTTTCTCGAGATCATATGTCTAGTAGTTGAGGGTCACAAAGTGGATTCTCTTCTATGCATTGGCTTTTGCCTCAACCTATTTTAATTTTTTCACCACATACGCTTCGATGGTGAGAGGGAATGCGGGCCATGGTTTCTTTCTTCCTTTGTTCAGTATCCTTGAAAAACCCCATGTCATTTGGTAGCAGACCTCTCACAAGAGCATCTTGTCCATGACAAACTTGGGTAGGGCATGGGGGGCCTTATGGGTACTGAACACTCTGATGAATGTTCCTTCTTGAATGGGGAACCAATGTGCTACCTTGACCATAATCTTCATAGCCCTCTTTGAAATGCATGGTAGTTCTTCCCCAAATAGTAGCTGATACAACGTGATGATGAAAGATTAAGAGATTACGTCTACCATACCTTTGTAAGCTGTGTCCCAGAAAACCTGGTAATGGTAGTGCACAAGGTCAGGGGTCGATGAGCCCTAGTTGCAGCTCCAGTGCTCGAAGTAGCATCTCGAGCAGGAAACTTCGAGGAGGTATGAAGACATATAGAATTATGGAGGTTGTTCCGACTGTGGGAGCTTGGCCGCAACTATGTTTGTTCTCAAGGATGATGTGAGGATGCTTTCCCAGTTAAAAATAGTTCCCCAAGTGGCAATGGCGTACATGAATGGGATCCAGGTGCCGTAAAAAATGTCGCAGTCCACCTTACCATATAAGCAGCACATCATTGCATCAATCAACTGATATACCTTGCACAATCCCTCTGTATTGTATGCCTGATCATTCTGACCCATAACTTTGATGGGTCTTGCCACCATTGCCTTAGGATGTCTTTCACCAGGGTCACAAACTCAGAGAGCCACCTGGTATTGAAAACCTCCTCTCTCTCTGAGAGTTTGTAGTAGGCGTGGATGTCTGAAGGGGAAATTACAACTATAGGTGCTCCAACATGATCCATGATCGTCCATGAATTTGTATATGTATTTTGCAAAATCCATTCAATAGTTTTTGTGCATGGGAAGACCACAGGGTGCGTCGCTACTTTGTGTAATTTTGACCTTTTGACACTTATGTATAATGGAAACTCCTCTTGGGTTTTCGGAATGTCTGAATTTGAAAACTCCTCATAGATGTTGTACCAAGAGAGCTTTGTGGTCTTACTGATGTTGCAAGTTATGTCCCTAAAGATGGGTGGTTCCTCATCTTGGTCAGCCTCCCATGACCTTCTTCCCGAGAGTCTGCGAGCAACCTTAGTGGTTGGGGGAGCCATTTCGTCTTCAAAGGAAGAGATGGATTTTAAATCTAGGTCCATGTCACTTGGCATGTCGAAAATACAATCACACGATGAGAGAGATGGCATGAAAATCAAGAAAAACTACAAAATAAAAGGAGTTTTAGCATGTGATAGGCTAGTTGTAGGGGAGGTAGGTCGCAAGGTTGCAAAGACAGAAATGTGACTAAGTGACTTGTTGTATAGGTTGCAGGTTGATAGGAGGTTGAAAAGTTGTAGGTCAGTTTGATGGAGGTCGTAAGGTCACAAGTCGCAACCTGATGGGGTCGTAGGGTCGCAGGGTCACAAGGTCACGTTTGGGCGAAGTCGCAGGTCACCAAGTTGTGAAAAATGAGGTATCGTAGTCTTAAGCCACGCAACTTAGGTTTTAAGAGGACAAAGGAAAATAATTTTTCACTTTGGGAGGTCTAGGATTCTTCCGGGCAAGAAGGTTAAGGCTTACTAGTGAAAACCAAGAAGGCTAGGGTCGAAGAATGACTGAGGTTTGGCTCCAGGAAGAGTGGAAGTGGCCAGGGAAACTGATTTTGGAAATTGAGGTCAAAAAGTTAAGAAACATGGGCTAAAACCCCCTAGGAATGGGATGTAGAAGGTAAGGGATGCAAAAAGGGACACCTAGGAGAAAATCATGATTATTGGGAAGGCGAAAGGTTACTTATCTAGAGCGAACTGTGTGCACCCAAGACACAAGCCTTCCTCATCTTCCGTGCGACCGAAGGAGCTGTTAGAATAAGATTGAGCAACCTTCCATTTTATAAATTTGGTCACACATGTGAGGTTGCATGGGTCTAACATGTGACTTTGTGAACTAAGCGACCTTGTGACCAGGTAGTCGCGAGGTTGCATGGTCGCATTCATGGATGAGTGAGGTCTTTGAAACCTTGCGACCTATGTGACCAACCAATAGCTAGGTTGCAAGGGTTGCATGGTTGGATTGATGTCCATGGGAGACAGATGCGACCATGTGAACTATGCAACTAGTGGGTCTCATGAGTTGCATCATTTAAAACAGTCGCAAGGTTTAGACTTATTCGCACTTCGAAACCACGACTGACCGACTTTAGGTAAGAACTAGCGACCTAGCTATGCTTAGCTGAAACCGAGAATTTTCCGGGGTTCTTTGGGACTGTTGAACTCTTTGAGCAGATCCTAGTGGTGCAGGAGGCTCCGCATGATATAGGGGCTCCAAAAATTTTAAGGGTTTTTTGGATTTTTGGAGGGGTTGTTGCAATAGTTACAATAATTGTCGATTCACTGCGAGAACTTGAAGATCTCTGATGCCTTCTGGCCTGGCTTAAGTGGACTTGAATAATTATTTCCTTATGGAGCTATGGGTCCCACTGATGGTACTCAGGCCTCTCCTTCGAGCCGGTTGGTTGTCCCATCCTGCAGGAACTGACCTTTATCACACAAGGTAGGGTGGTACATCCTGCTTTCTTGGGAAGGAAAAGGGAACCTGAAGTTATATATGAGCTTGAATTTTTTCTGTAAAGTGGTCATGGTACTCTGGTGTTGCTCCACTTCTAGTGAGCTTGAACAGTACACCGGTGGAGTCATTACCTAGAAATCATGAATGTTGCTCTGTTGCCAGTGAGCCTGGTTAGTACCCCAACTGAGTCATTTCCTCACCTCTTTACACAGGAAGCCTTTCTCAGTCCTTTAGCCCTTATTATTAATGGATGGATGTGCTAAATGGTACTTATTTGTCTATGCTTATGTGCACTTATTTGATGGTGGCTTAAAGCCTAGGTAGATGAGGGACTTGACTTATTTGACTTGAAAAGAGGTTGTTTCTGGTTTTTTAGAGACCTTATTGTTTTCCCCAAATATATGTATACTCAAAGGTTTCTTGAGTTTCCCCTTCATTCCCATCATAATGGGTGAGGTAGAACAATTTAGTACTTATCCTCCATGTAAGCAGCTGGGACAACCTGATGCGAGTAGGAACGGAGGCTGTGTGTGCCATCGAGTTCCCCGCTACTACCAATCTAGGACACTAGATTTTTGCCGTGACTTAAGTTTCGGTCAATAAATGGTTCCGTAGAGCATCCGTGGAAGCCAATGTGCAAGGTCATTCTAACCTCTACTTTCCATCCCAAAATTTATTCTAAAAGGAAATGAAACAACAAACTATATTGAAAACAAACAACGACTAGCTAGGAAAACAAAATGGGTGAAATAGAACTTAAGGCCTTGGCCATTCATAGGGAAGTGTTCTAGTCGCCCTCCTAGGGTTTGCAACTTGAAGGTGTGTTGGCCAATTTTCTCTTTGATTTTGAAGGGGTCAATTCACAAAGCTTGGAACTTCGTGTGTTTACCCTTGTCTTCATGGGCCTGATCCCATTTAAGAACTAGATCACCCACATTAAAATCGTAGGACCTTGCAAATTTGTTGTCAAACCACCTCTTAATCTGGGCTTGATGAATGGAAAATTTCTCTTTAGTCTTTAATCTCTCTTCTTCCAATCTCACAAGGGTATCAATACGACTTTGAATGGTAGGACACAGGGAGCTTTGCGACTCTTGGACTAGTCTAAGGGCTAGGAGTTATAGGTTAGGTGGCAAGATGGCTTCTTTCCTGTAAACCAGGAAATAGGTGGATGTGCCAATGGATGGTTTGGGGGTGACCTGGTCGGCCCATAGGGCGTTACTGAGTGCATTTTGCTAGTTCCTTTGATGATAAAGTAGGGTTTTCTTGAGGATGTGGATGAGGTTTTTATTGGTTGATTCTGTTAGGCCATTCCCTTGAGGGTAGTATTTGGTTGAATGCTTTATCATGATACTATTTTCTAAAGAAAAATCATACAATTTTAAAGACGAAAAATATGTGGCATTATCAAAGACAAGTGAGGTTGGAACACTAAACCTAGCTATGATGTACTTATTAATGAAAGATATTACCTCGTCATTGTTAACCTTCCGCAATGGAATTGCCTCTATCCACTGGGTGAAATAATTGGTGGCCTTGAGTATATACCTGTGTTGTTTTGATGACTTTGGCATGATCTCACTTATGACATCCAACCCCCATTGCTGAAAAGGTTCCACAACTATTATGGGTTGGAGTGGAGTAGATGATCTCGCTTGCCTACTTGCGTGCTTCTAGTAGATGGGACACTTCCAAGCATCGGCATGCACATCTTTGAACAGTGTGGGCCAGTAGAAACCTGCATGCATGTTCTTGTGGGTTGTGGTGTCTCCGACATAGTGACCTCCTGCAGGTCCATCACATAGATCTTTCAGCACTCATTGAGCTCATTGTACTCTAAACATATTAGTATTATGCCAAGGTGGTGCTTTCTGAAAAGGTTTCCTTGAACCATTTGATATGAGGCAGCTTTAAGCTTGACAACTTTCTTTTGTTTGGCAAACATGGTCTTGGGTAGAGATCCCTGCACTAGGTATTGCCTTAAATTAGAGTACCATGAAGGGGAGTCATGTGGGAAGAGTAGTTCATTCTGATACATTTCAATTTCATGTTCCCAGCCTTCTGTCTCTGGAACTGGTCTATCGGACTCAGTATTTTTTTGATCGGTTGCCTTGGTAGTTAGTTTAAAAAGTCTGCATCCTTTCACAGTGTGGGAGGGCTTGAACTCCAAATTGTACTCTTGGAGGGAGTTCATCTAGTTGGCTCTCCTCTCACCCAGATCTTGTTTTATGAAGAGGGATCTAACGGCTGGGTGTGGCACGATTACTGTGACATGTTTTTTAGGATTTATGGTTTGAAGTGTTTCACCACTTTGTAGACTGTGTATGCCTGCTTATCGATGTCTGGATAATTTATATTTGCACCTTGGAGCCTTGTACTCATGAAGGATATAGGAATTTCATCGCGATCACAATCCTTTTGTGTGAGGACCGTGACCAATGATGAGTTTGAGGTGAAGGTGTATAAGATAAAGTCCTTACTGAAATTTGGGATGGAGAGGGAAGGAGCCTCCACGATCATTGTTTTAATGTGATCAAAAGATTCATTTTCTTCTTGATTCCATTTGAATGTTGCATCCTTCTTTATCATATTTTGTAATGGTTTGACAATTTGTGCAAAATCTAAAATAAATTTGCAAGAAAATTATTTTTTACGAGGAAAGATTGCATACCTTTTTTGGTGCTCGGCTAAAGAATCTGCGCTATAGCTTTTATGCAGTCAGGATCTATAATGATTCCATTCTTGGTGATGATGTGACCAAGCAAGTTGCCTTGGGAAACCAAAAATATGCTCTTGTTAGGGTTGAGGGAGATTTCATATTTCTGGCATCTTTCGAAAATCTGCTTTAAATGGTGAAGGTGATCACCCCTTTTCTTTGAGAAAATGGTGACATCATCCAGGTAGACCACCACGCTCTAACCCATTAGACCTCGGAAGGCGATACACATTGCTCTCTAGAAGGTTTCCCTAGCATTTATCAACCCAAAAGGCATACGAAGAAATGAAAATGTCCCCCACTTTGTTCGGAATGTTGTTTTGATCTGATCAGGTTCAGCTACCAGGACTTGATTGTAGCCGAAGAAGCCATATAACAAGGACAAGACTTCAGATCCTGAGATGGCTTGTAGGATCTGCTCCATGGAGGGGATTGGGTAGTTGTCCTTATTTGATGCCTGGTTGAGGTTCCAAAAATTGGCGCATAGACGTATCTCCCTGGATTTCTTTCGCATTGGCACCAAATTGGATACCCAAGTAGAGTGCCTGACCTTGAAAATGACGCGAGAATCCAATAATTTCTTGAGTTCCTTTTGGATGATGGGTTCTAATGCGGGATGCACCTTCCTCAATTTTTGCTGAAAAGGTTTGTCCCCATCTTTTGTAGGGATGACATGTTGAATAATTCGAGTATCGTACGTTATCAAGTCATCATATGTCCAAGAAAAAATATCACGTTACCTTTTGAGTAGGTTGATGAATGTCTGTCTTTCCTTTGGGATGCATCCTAGCAATATGTTGACACACTTGGGGTTAGATTTGGTCCCGATGTTGATCTTCTCGTGCGAGAGAGTGGAAATATGAGTTTTGGTGTTTTGTGGGCCTTAGAAATAGTTATAGAGGTCGAACAATTTCACTAATGTCACCACCCCCTTAGGTAAGGGGTTCCCTTTCTGCGAATCCACTTCTTCTTGTAGCGACCTCTCATGTTCCTCTTCATCAATGGATGCATCTTTGAACACTTCTGCATTTTTCATGAAATCCAGAATCTGTTGGTCATCATTGAAAACATGCAAGTTAGTTATGTTATCAAGCACTGCTTGTTTATACATAATTTCAATAGAAAACCCATCCCTAAGGGGTGTGAATCTAGCTGCAACATTAGCTAAAGTGTCATTAGCTGCATTATTAAATCTAGGAATGGAAATGATATTGAAGGCTTTAAATGAATTTATCGGATGCCATACCTCTTGCTTGTAATTGTTGAGGTGTAGGGACAAAAAATGAATAGTATTGTGTACTTGTCTCGTAATAATTTCAGAATCCACGATTACCTTCAGACAGTCTTCTTTCAGGTCGATGGCCTTTTTGAGGTCGAGGAACAATGCCTAATATTTTGCAGTGTTGTTGGTGCATTGGAGCTCTAACCTGCAAGAGATCAAGAATCTATTCCCATTGGGGTCTAGTAGGACGCATCCTTCTCCAGCTCCGTCATGAGTCTTAGATTCGTCATAATACAATGTCCATGTTTTGGTATCGAGGGATGGTAAACCTGGAGTATGCAAGTTTAAGGCACAAACTTCGCTATCAAGGCTTGGGGTTTGCATGGGAATTTCAACCTGGGTATCCGGGGAATGGTTGATGTTTGAGGCTAATAGCACCTGAATAGGGACTCTAGGAGGCACACCCACTGGTCTTGTTGGGCGTAGATGATCGGCTTGTTAGAGCCCTCAAGTAGGTTATGGTGTGCTTCATATAGGGCTCACTATTGACCCTGATATAGTTATTCCTTCCCTTGTAAGGTAGCCATAAGTGGGACTAGTCTGTGGCAAAGTATCCCTGAAGCTTACAGGACCAATATCTACTAAGAAGAACATCATAGTCTTCAGGAATGTCCACAACGATTATGCCAATGCATTGGTGAACTTGAGAATCAGAAGATAACCAAATAATAACATTATTTAATTCTCCCATAGTCAGAACTTGAGACCTGTCGAGTTGGATGATTTTTGCATTAGTTTTCTCTGGTTGGATGTTTAGCTTCTTTCATAATGACTAGGGCATGACATTGGTCGATGCCCTAGAATCTACAAGGCAATTGTGAACATTAAAATTGAACATCTCAAAGGTTAAGAGGAAAGGAGGGGTCGAGCCTCTCAAGTTTGTTTTTATGGCATTCACTATTGCTTGAAGGTTGATCATAGCTGGGGATCGATCTATGGAGTTCCCCCTGCTCGATGTAGAGGATTTTGAAGGGGTAGGAGAGATGGCGAAGGTTTTGGCAATCAATTCATGCTGACTAGTCAACTTGCATAACTCGTACAATGAGATATTAGCTCGCGTCTTCTTCAAATCTTCAATGATGCTATAATCCAATTCTAAGGATGAAGGCTCTTGTGCTAAGTGTTGCGTTGCTAAGGTAGTTTTATCCATCACCCCTTTGGTCAAAATTCTGGGTGTGGATGTTTCTCCTCTTGTACCGGTTGGTGACTCTTTAGAGGTTAAATCATTCATCCCTTTGGGTAAGGATGTGGATGGCTGACTAGTATTGGTTGGGACCAGAATCCTTCATAACAATGCCCTTTTCTTATCTTCCACTGTAGTGTCCAACACGATACCTTTAATCCTAAGGTTGTAACTTTTTGGGAGCTTGGGGGGAGTGTCTCCAATGATGGCCTCTTGCGCATTCAAAACCTCTCTCCACAGATGACTTCGAAGGTTAACACAGTAGATGGAGCATCATCACTGGGAGGGGAGTCGCCCTCTTCAATATCATTATTTTCTTCTTCACCCTCTCATGCGGCCCGATCTTCTAATAGCTAGGTGACTATGAATGTCATGTTATGGAGCCACTGTGAACAGGTCTTCTTAGAGTGAGAGGCTTGATGGAAAGTGCATAAGTTATCCTTTCCTAGATACTCCACATTGAAGTTCAATATGGATGTCTATGAGATTTTAGGGGGAATATTGTTAGTTTTCTGGAAAAAAGGTTTAGTGGGTTTTTCTCCTCTCGAAGCCTCACCGGTTCTTCTCTTTAATTTAGACACTTCGTTAGTCAATTGTTTTAGGGATTTGAATAGTCCCTCAAAATCAAAGGAATCTTTGTCTTTGTCTACGGTTTTACTTGATGAGGCTTGATTCTTCTTCCTGGAGGGTTTTGCATCCTCCCAGGACTCATGCTCTAAGGAACCGATAGAAAGGAACTCCTTTTCCACTTCGAGCGTAGTAGCGAAGTTCTCTACCACGGTGGGTTTTGCTTCACATTTAAAAAACACAGAAATATCCCGTGGAAGGGCCCTAGTGTAAGAATCAATCGTGATGGAATTGTCAAGGGCTACGCCCATTGGGAACTTATTCAAAATAGTGGTGAATCATTGATTGAAATCTTTAACCTTCTCTTTCTTATGCAATTCAGCATGCTGAGCTTAGTGAGGAGCATAGAGGGCATCTTGTCTTCCAAAAATTTGTCAAGGAAGGTTTTCCAAAACTCATCCCAAGTTCGGATGGAGGTGAAAGGTAACAACTGATACCAAGTGGCTACTTTATTCTCAAGGGTGTGTGGGAATAAATGACAGGCCACATCATCATATTGGACCTTCATCATTTGCAATGTTAGGTAGAAAATGTTAATATGGCAGTCAGTTGAGGTCCCCTTCTCGGGGTCGAACTTCAGGAGGTGTTTCTCAGAATGGTGGGGCATGCCATGGAGCTAGCCTCTATGTTTTAATGGGGATTGACCCATCCAAGCCAGTGGATGTTGGAGGAGATTGCCTCTCAGGTGGAAAAGGAGGCAGCAGTCATTACCTTTTGATTCACTATCTGTGCCTGATCCCCCACTGGTGTGAGGGGGTCACCTACCTTCCCCTCGAGGCACTCTGAGGTGTCATAGATCCCTAGTGTTTCTCACATTCCTAGTATTTCTCAGGTTTCTCATGATATGTTTATTATTGTAGAAGTTTATACGGTCTCTAAGGTAATCCCTGGTTCCCCACCCCAGGATCCCTTGAATACTCCCTGTGAGAGGTTGATTGTTAACTGGGGTCACTTCAGTAAGGCATCGATCATTTCCTTACGTCTCCCCCCATTGTGACCAGTTGTTTTCATTAAAGAAGGTATTCCTAGGGTCACCCCACTCATCTTTGGGATGACTTTCCAACCCTTTGATAGATAACCTCTTCATAGCTTCTGCGTATTCATCCAGTGCTAAGTCGATTAACTACGATATGGAGTTAACAAGGATGTCTTGATGAATGTGATGAGGTGTAGATATGCATGGATTAGATAGGGAGTTAGTGGCAGGAATGCATTTCAGCCCCCTGGCAAACTGCCGAGTAATAGGGCGCAGGGCCCTGAGTCGTTCACTGGTGACTTCGAACATGGGAAGTTCCTCTCATCTGGGAGCATCTTGAAGAGGGGGAGGTTGGGATTCTTCTTGATGTGGCCTCATGAAGGCTAGCCCATTTGGGGGGGGTGTATGGTATTTTAGGGGACGTGGGAGGATGAGGTTGGTTACTAGCTTGATGGGAAGTTTTGGTGTGAGGGTGTGGATTAGTACTTGCCATGGCCCTCCTTCTAGTGCTAAATCTGTTGACGGGTGATCTGGGTCTGGGTGTGACAAAGGACCCTTCCAAGACCTTTTACTTTCGTGATTTGTTAGATTCCATTTTTAAAAGAAGATAAATGAATACATCTACATGATGTAAAGAAGAGGAACATGCCATTCATAAACACATGAAAACATAATTCGTTGATAACGGAGTTCGTCCAGGAGGGACTACGTCTTCGGGCCCCGGTGTCAAGATGGTGTAGGCTGCTGCATTAAGTGTTGTTAATAGTGATGATGTACATAAGAGGTGATGTTGCTATCATACAAGGAGAATTCCCTCATGCAGGAGTGGCTCCAAGAGATGTTATGCTATAGGAACTCTCAGTAAAAAAGGACTCCTATCAGTATGACACAAACATATGCATGATGATAATGAGAATCCCGCCAACATGGCATAAAAGGGATCTCAATGAAAACATACATGGTGACAACATGAGTATCTCGTCAACATGAAGACAAAGGGATATCAAATAAAACATGACAAATCATGACAACAAATACATCCCACAAATGATTCCACATCACATCAAGCAGGAATCATGAAACAAGTAAGAAAACAAGATCCCACATCAAACATCAAACAAGGATCTGTGCAACGCAATGCATAACAAAATAAGTGCATAAACATACTACATATACCTCACATCTTAGGGCCATTTGAAGAAGAGGATGTCAAACTTTTGAAGTTGTTCGTACCATCGATCTCACAACATCAAATTGCATGGAAATGACTGCTCACACATGAATGCTGACACTTGCACTCCACTTTGAAAAGTGGTTGAAAAATGAAATGAGCAAATGGAAAATATGAATGCACTAGATTTGTGGCATCGAATAGTGCAAAATTGACTATCAAATTTCTGAATTCTAAGAAAATGAAAATTTGGGGCTCAAGGAATCTTTAGATTCTCCCTAGATTCCTCAAAGATTCCCTCCTCCGGGTCCTCTGCAAATCTGCTGCTCAGAATGAAATTCCAACTGTGCCATCAGGTTCGTGTCGCTTGAGAAGTGTAGGATCAACATAAAATTTGTCCAATTTGGACATTGCAAAAATTTCACCCTCCTGAGAATTTCGCTTAATCATGGTTCCGCCTGCCCTTTTTTCAAGATCATGGTTCCACCTGCAAAACTAATTAAAAATTCATTCCTCGATTTCCATGCACGCTCTTGGTTCCTCCATGCTTCCCCGTGCAAATAAAAGTTGGGTTTTATAATAATTTTTGAGGGCAGAGTTTTCAAAAAAATCCTTTTGGGTGGATTGGTATGAGTCGAAATTAGTTGAGGAGGGGTCAGGTGGTCAAACCCCGCCCCATAATCCTCTGTAACTCCATTGTATTAAATGGGGCGTAGTTGGAACGATGTCATACATTTAAATGGGTGTTTGTTTAATTTGATGGTTACGTGTGAGACATGGAGCCATTGCGTGGATGGGGTCGGCCCTCCCACCGGTCGTGGGTTCAACTCCCACCGACTTCGGCTATCATTTATGGTATGCGGTATAGTTTGGTGAGGTGTGGGCCAAGTCTGATGTATGGTTGGGGGTCCGGTAGGGTCATGGCCACCGACCCATTTCATTTGATTTATGTGATGGGTTGAGGGAGGGCCGGCGGGGGTCATGGCCCACCACCTTATAATATTTTTTTTTTGAATTTTTATTAAAATAGAGGTGTTTTTCAAATCTTTAGAAAATAAGGGATATTGGGAAAATTAACGAGGCCACAATTTTGACTACCTTCGGGAGCTATGTTTCATGCTTGGGGTCGGTCAAATTATTGGACACTTAAACCTGGCCCAGAATCCAACTTTGACCAAAACATTGACTGGCTTGTTCTCCCTCATACGAGCTCAGATTGACGAATCGTTCGCACTGTTGCAATAAGGACTACAAGATCTATTCTTTGGTATTGGTTCAAAAGCATTACGATCATTTTGATTTTTGAGCTTCCATAAACCCTCTTTGTCCTATGTGTGTCTCTGGAGCCACCTGGATCAATCCTCCCCACTGAGGAGCTTTTGATCCTCCAAAAGCATGAAAAATACTCTGGAACTTCTCTATACCTTGTCTGCATCACAAGCATCCTGAAAGGTCTCGCTTCCATCTCCTTCACCTTTGTTTGTTGGAGCCTTAAGCGATGAGCCGACACCTGCAACTTCTGCAATTTGCAGTACATTGTTTTGCAAATTACATGCTTGACTTACATGACAAACTAATGACCCAATCATCCTATACTTGCCACAAGTTTATAACACATACTCTGTGGTCAAGTTTACATCAAGGTGGACACAATACCCCAGCTACGAAAACAAGGCCAACATATCATTGTTGCTCCAACAAGTGATGGAAAACACATCATCACTGCAACACATGAGTTACAAAAATAAGGCCAAACACTGTTTTGTTTTGGCAAGTGACGAAAACATGACATCACTTTCATCATTCATCATGCAAATCAAAATAAGACCTGACATCATTGTTGCTTGACAAGTGATGGAAAACACATCATCACTTTTACATTTGAAAATGCAACAGATGATTTACAAAAGCACAACCATGACAAGATAACAAATCCAAAAACCATTTTTCACTTATCGTTGTGAATGGGTCATCCCCCTATGGTCGTTTTTCTTGTTGAACAATTGTTTCACCTGGTTCATGCACCGACACTTTGTCTTTAAGGTGCTGCTCTGGATGGAGCCTCAAACAAGTGGCTCTTTGATGGCCACTTCTGTCGCAATGACTGCAATACCTCTTCTTCCTCCAGATCATCTTAACATGTTTCTTTACCTGTTTTTCTGAGGGTCTTTCACGCCTCTTCTTTGTTTGTGCTGCTATTCTTTTCCAGCACTTAGAAAATGTATGGTCATGTAATCCACAAAAGGTACATGTTTTTTGATGCCATGTTTTTCATTCATCACTAACAACATGATTATAATCAAAATGAACATTCGAATATAAAAATTGATTATACCTTTCCTTGTCGTCTTTGGTGTAAGTATGGCGATGAGAGCTTGCCTCAGCTCTTTCCTAGTAATGGAAACTGCCATGGGATGATGGGGATGTTTTCCCATCACTCTCTTTCCTTGGCGATTTCAATGATGTCTCGGAAGAATTTGACACCTTTGAGCATTCTCCCTCGGTGTATCTCAAGCCTGCAAATTGAGGTCTCTGCACAACCTCCAATGGTTGAGTTATGCCTTGGTTATTAACACCAAGTTATTTTTCCCCCTCGTTCCTTGTCCTAATAAGGAGCCTCATGTTTGTCCCTGTAATTGGGATCTTCACATCTCCAATAGGAACCATACTATCTGAAGACAAAATCGAAAGGCAATCAACATCTTTTACCTCCTCTGTCAATTTGGAAAGAACTAATGAGGGCTTCTCATCATCTGTTGTTGGTGGTTCACTAGCTATCTCAGCGCATTCCCCAACTTCCTTTCTGACATACCCAAGTCCTATCTGATGGGGTATTTCCTCTATTTTTATGGGGTTGAAAATGCTTTGGCCATTAACACCCAAGCCTTTTCCTTCATACCCCATTCTCTTCAATAGTTTGGAGCCAATTCCTGTGGTATGATTTTCAAAAACAACGAAATCATCATCAGGAAACATACATGAATTCAGAGAATTACTTTTTACCTCACATGGGTCACGCTGCAACTTTTCCAAGGCCTCGTCCTTAGCTTGCAGCTGTCCTAGCAAACTTTGTTTTTCCTCTTTCTCTTCATGTAGAAGCATCTTCAATTCAATGTTATCTGTTTGAAGACTTTGGTTGTTGTTCTTCAGTTCTTCCAAGGCCTCTTCGATGGCTCACAACTGAAGATGCAATCACTCCTTTTCCTTTGTCTCTTTTTGTAGAGCTTCATAAATTATTTGCACCCTTTTGGAAATTTTAAGCATGGTCTCGTACATCACTTTTTCATCCTCTGTTGCTGCACATTCCATTATTCATGCTTGCAATTCACATCCACTCAAACACTATTCTGATACCACTTAATCTAGGTCTGGGTGTGACAAAGGACCCTTCAAAGACCTTTTGCTTCCATGATGTGTTAGATTTCATTTTTAAAAGAACATAAATGAATACATCTACATTTTGTAAAGAAGAGGAACATGCCATTCATCAGCACATGAAAGCATAAGCCATTGAAAACGGAGCTCGTGCAGGAGGGACTATGTCTCTAGGCCTCGGTGTCATGATGGTGTAGGCCACTGCATTAAGTGTTGTCAATAGTGATGATGTACATAAGAGGTGATGTCACTATCATACAAGGAATATTCCCTCACACAGGAGTGGCTCCAAGAGATGTTCTGCTACAGGAACTCTCAGTCAAAAAGGACTCCTATCAGTATGACACAAACTCATGTATGATGATAATGAGCATCCTGCCAACATGGCATAAAAGGGATCTCAATGCAAACATACATGGGGACAACATGAGTATCCCATCAACATGATGACAAATGGATCTCAAATAAAACATGACGAACCATGACAACAAGTACATCCCACAAATGATTCTGCATCACATCAAGAAGGAATCATGAAACAAGTAAGAAAACAAGATCCCACATGAAACATCAAACAAGGATCTATGCAACACAATGCATAGCAGAAGAAGTACATGAACATACTACATATACCTCACATCCTAAGGCCATTTGAAGAAGAGGATGTCAAACTTCTGAAGATATTCGTACCATCAATCTCATGGCGTCAAATTGCATGGAAATGATTGCTTGCACATGAACGCTGACACCTGCACTCCACTTTGAAAAGTGTCCGAAAAATGAAATGAGAAAATGGAAAATCTAAATGCACCACCTGATTTGTGGTGTTGAATAGTACAAAATCGTCTGTCAAATTTCTGAATTATGAGAAAATGAAAATCTAGGCTCAAGGAATCTTTTAGATTTCCCCCTAGATTCCTCAAAGATTCCCTCCTCCAAGGCCTCTACAAATTTGTTGCTCAGATCGAAATTCTATGCCATCAGGTTCGTGTCTCTCGAGAAGTGTAGGATAGACATAAAATTTTTCCAATTTGGACATTGCAAAAATTTCACCCTCCTGAGAATTTCACTAAATCATGGTTCTGCTTGCCCTTTTTTCAGCATCATGGTTCCACCTGCAAAATTAATTAAAAAGTCATGCCTCGGTTTCTGTGCATGCTCCTGGATCCTCCATGCTTTCCTATGCAAATAAAAGTTGGGTTTTATAATAATATTTGAGGGCAGAGTTTTCAAAAAAATCCATTTGGGTGGATTGGTATGAGTCAAAATTAGTTGAGGAGGGGTCAGTTGGTCAAACCCTGCCCCTCCCATCTTAATACATTAGATTTTTTTTAACAATCTGCAGATATTTTTTTGGGGGGTCGGGTCCGCATTGGGCGGCCTGCCCCATAATCCTACATAACTCCATTATATCAAATGGGGCATAGTTGGAACAATGGCATGCATTTAAATGGGCATTTGTTTGATTTGATGGTT
>APFE031614115.1:74408-117178 GCA_000404065.3 Pinus taeda | reverse complement strand
AGATGGAGAGGCCATAGGCCTGCCATTTATGTATTAATATATTATCCCAAACAAAAGTATCATAATGCCAAAGTCTACTCAGACATGAGGTTGAAGGCTCAAGCATAAGCACAAAGAAGTCAAGAAATGTAATTGGCAAGAGTGCCACATCTAGCAAGTGTTTGTCATGGTCATTGGAGAATATTTGATGGAAATTAACTCATTCTCTAAAACAATTAGATCTAAGCCATGACTATTGAGTTTATAAGGCTATTTGTCCAAGATGTGACTAAGATCAAGGTTGGGTGCTTGTCATTTTATTGGATATAAGGTGGATACCAATTGTGCTTGAATACACATTGCTTTCATGCTAATATCTCATCTTGATGACATTATCTTTACTTCTTTATGACTATCTAGATTATGTTTCTTATGAAAGGGAGACTTCAAGTGGTTCTTTGCTCATATCATGACACAACATGTATGAAATCTAACAGTAGTGGAAAATAGTTCATTTCTAGTTGGATGACTTGACTACCTGAATATTCGAAGGTTTAGTTAGTGTCCTAGTCATATCAACAGTTGATCACTGAATTAACTTCTATATCGACTCTTTTAATCTTGTATTGATTTTAAAATAACCATCTCTAAACGATCTAAAGTTGTCATAAGCTAAGTCATATTGTTACAAAACCCCCTCATTAGCATAATGTTGTTGGAGACTCCGAAGGTGAAATTATGTGTACACACACATCCACCCGAAAATAATGAGAGCTCCCTAAATCCTAGGCATAGCCTAAAGTTTCATGAACTTAAATACTAAAAGAAACCACATAAAAGTATTTGTAATATGATCATTTTTCCTACAATAAACAAGATTTGCAACATCTTCTTACAATAATTATCTCAAGTAATGAACATGATGCTCCACATGCTTCATTTTTATATGTGCTTCTGTGAGATGTTGAATCCCCACAAATTCTATGCTAGTATGCACTACACCATGATATCTTGCTTCTTTGGTCATCAAGGAATCTATTGTCTACTTTTTTCAAGGTTAGACAATAGGTATCCAACCAAGTCAACACATATAGCTAGACGTTGCATTCCTATCATATCCATCTTGAAACTAATTTAAGTTGGTGTGACTAACTAACTAGTTCATTTTAGCACTATTATATTTTATACCAAGTTAATAGGTTCCCTTAACATAATGAACAATTATATTTGCAAAAGTGACTTTCTCATGAATCCTACATAAACTAAGAAACCACACTAAAAAAAAGAAATATTGGGATGATTATGAGCTACATAAATAAGGCTACCAACAAGTTAATGATAAAGTGTAACATCGACTTTCAAAGAGTCACACTCCATGGTTAGCTTCACTCCAAATTGATAAGGCATAGCATAAGGTTTATATTCTTCCATCCTAAACTTTTATAAAATGTTCAACACATATTTAGAAGAGAATTAAATATATTGTCAACCATTTATAGGATTATGATACCAAAAAATAATTTAACGAACCATGGTTAATGTTTCAAAAGTATATGATAATTATTTCTTCAAACCCATAATTCATTTTGCATTGCTTCTAATAGTGACTAAGTCATCCACATACAATGAAACAATCATATTTCATCTTTTTACGTGGAGTACATACATATTGTGATTAAATTGACAAAGTTTAAACCTTATAATGAGGAAAACATTATCGTTTTTGTGATGCCATGCCTCATGTCCTATTTCAAGCCATGTAAGGATTTCTTTGATTGGAACACGTGATGGTCATTCTTCTTGAGACTAGGGGTTGCTCCATACAAATTTTCTTAATCAGATCACCATGGAAAAAAGCACATTTTATGTGTATTTGATGTACCACTCATCCAAACTAAGTAGCAAGTGAAATATTAATTGAACAAAGTTCATCGTTGCAACTTGTTCAAAGGTTTCAATGTAGTTTATGCTTCTTGTGACGACAACGCTTAGCTATCAAATGAGCCTTATGTTTTTCAACAACAACCTCATATGTGAATTGGGTCTTGTAGACCCACTGACATTTTACCTTACTTTTCCTTAAAGTCAAGGAACTAAATCCCATGTTTTTTTCTTCATTAACAAATGATATTCATTAGCCATAGCATTCTCCCATTCAAATCGACCCTATGCAACATATGTTTCTAGATCACATGCCTCGTGCACATGTGTAATTAGAATAACACTACCATGTTATTTTGGATTTTGTTTTTCCTTGAGTCCTTGGTATTTCTAGCATTAACCCCATAAGCTTCAATTATCTGTGTGGGACATATTCTAACCATTGAAGGAATACCTATACCAAGTTCATTAGGAGGGACACCAAGGTTTGTGATAAATTTTCAATGTGGAAGTTCAATTGTTGACTAACCTACATAGAGATGTCGATTATCCAGTCAATGATCTTATTAGGTAACCAATTGATCTAGAATTTCATATAATTTCTAATGGATTATAGTTTAACAAGATAGAATAAGAATTCAACAAACTAAAGTAATACCTAAGGTTTTCTCACTGAAGACAACATTTCATTTGCAAATGATTACTTGTTTAAGAATCAAATAATCTATAGGTCTTCAACACTTTAGAGTAGCCCATCATGATATTGGCATGACTCTTCACATCTAACTTCTTCGTTCTCTTATTCAGAATATGAACCCATGCAACACATTCAAAGGTTTTAAGATGTCTAATCAAGGATTTCCTTTTGTTCCACTTTTCAATTGGATTTAAATCCCACATAACTTTAGTTGAAATCGATTTTAATAAATAAATAGTTTGAGCAGAAAAAGAACTTTTTCCAAAATGAGTTGGCAGATGCTTTGGATTGACCAACAATAATCAAAGCAATGTAAACTTTGAAAATGGGGAACTTATTGAAATTACTTGTTTTTTTAGGTAGCAAAAAATCAACCTGATTTTGGAAAAGGTGTTGATTTAAGATATATATATAATAGTATATTGATATATATATATATAATATATATATGGTTATAGTATATATATATATAATAATATAATATAATATATATTACACTTTAAATTTTCTTAGTGCATTTAATTTTTAAAAGGTTAATTGATTTCGATGTTGATTTTGAAAAGCGGTGATTGCAGCGTCAAACCCTTTTTTTAGAAAACTATTTTTTGACTTAAGATTTTCTAATGTATTAAATGTGAATATTTAATTTTCTAAATTTTAACAATTTTGAAGTAGTCATCTTTCCCTTCATATTTTTTGTTTTCCTCTTTTATTTTGTTTGTAGTGTGATTTTATTTTTGCATAATTAAAAAAGCGATATTAAAAGTTTGATCGTCTATATATTATATATTATAATTAAATACTCAATGCACATCAAATAATTATCTCTAAAAAAAATAAAATAACAACATAAAAATACACATTTTGAATATAAATATAACAAAAATTTACACATTTTGAGACTCTTTTTACTAAAAATGACATGTCACATAAACAATTTTAAAAGGAAAAATTTAACAAAAAATGGTTAAAAATAACATTTTTTATGAATTTCATGTCAAAAAATAATATATCACAATTTTTTTCAAAAAATAATGATTCACATAAAAATTAAAGTGAAAAATCACATAATATAAATATTAAACGTATAACAACAATCAACTGGAAATACTTATTCTTCTCATGGAAAAAGTCAAAGTCAAGAACATTACAATATAACTAATTAATAGTTACAAAAAATGGAGTTTGGGATTTCCAAGCATACTTAAATTTAATCAATAATAATCCCATAATCACATACTCATCATTTCTAAAGTGTCATCGTTGTCTTTTTCCATAATATTTTTTGCTCTAATTTGATCATTTTCCTCTTCTGATGGATCTTTGATGTCTGCGAATCTCCCAATGTATGTCTTTCTTCCATCTAATGGTGGTTGAGGTTCCTTTACCTTTTTTGCCACACGTGATTCATTAAAATCCCCTTTCCTCAAACCAACTTCTTGCATAGAAGAAATTGAAGAGCATTAATTCTCTACTGAATAAATTTGCAATATAGTGGGTCATTTTCAATGACAATGCAATATCTTCCTTTTTGTAGACAACATGCTAGTGTTGTACCTAATAATTAAATACAAAAGAAATAATGAAGTAAATTAGTATAATCACATAAAAATTAAAAAACAAGATATTGAAATTCATTTTTATGTAATAAAACTTACCTGAGCATGAGAATAAATCCAAAACCCAATCTCCTTCATTTGAACATAAATCTATAAGACATTTAATCAATGAATGTGGTTTTTTATAAATGTTAAATATATCTCATTTTGCTTCTTTATCTTCATATGTTATTTTTTTACAACAACATCATGAACCAGTACTTGGCTATGACTCTTTCCATCTACCTGATTCAAAAGCATAGGCGTATAGCTATCATTTTTGTCCAACTTTCAACATGGATGAACTCACAATCACTTATAATTAGTTGATCTCCACAGTTAATAAAATTTGACTTTTCCCTGTAACATGAAATAGTAAAAGTTCAACTAACTTGTACATAGATGATTTTTTTAACATTAATAAAACATATAATTTCAACTTCTTTCCATGTAAGTTGCATCCTTGAGTTTGCTTTTCCCTTCAAGTTTGTCAATAACATTGCAAATTGTATGTTTGAATGAAATGTCACAAATCTCCATAATGGTGATGTTGTGACTTCTACAAATCCTACAACCACTTTATTAAGAGCTTGATAAGTATAAGGGTCACAATCATATTCAATGTTTGGGATATTGAAACCGTGAGGAATATCTGCAATAACCAAGGAATAATCCCTTTTATGTATGATTTTTGCAAGGTCTTACCCATCACCTTGTATTATTTGATATTGGATGGTCTTGAGCTCATTCCAAATGAAATGAGTAAGACTAGGATCAAGTTCAATATTACTAAGACATTGCTTTCTCAGTCTTTTCATCTTAATTTTTTTAATAAAGCTTTCAAAACTATCTCGTGCTCCATTTGCATCCTTATTCATCTTTAATGAAATAAACAAATATACGTATAAGTTATAAAATAAAAATAGTATACACATGAATAAAAATGAATGTATAAATCAACATACTTTTTAAAATGCAAGATAAAAATATTTTATCGTTGATGTAGAACTTGAATCTAGGTAGTTGCATACAACATCATCCCAACTATCTTCATTCAACAATTCAACCATTTGTTCTTATATTCTCATGTAAACCTTGTGACGGAATAAATAAAGTACAAAAAGTTAATATAATTATATGTATAAAATATACTACCAATAACAATATGTTATATTTAAAAGAAACTTATAATCTAGAAATAAGTCAAAATAATTCAACAAACTTACTTTTGATATTCCTCACACATTTCATCCAATGATAGTTCCCTTGAATTCACACGAGATAATATTTTTGATAAGCTTTTCATCCCTCACTCCTTGCAATGCTCTCCAAGGTGTGATAGTCATATCTTTTGGAAGGAGATTCATTTCAGGTATCTGATTTACTGTTGCTACATATCAATGGTTTAGACTTTTTGACCTTCTAGTTTTTAATGCAAATGTTCTCCCACATATAAAAAATAGCATTAATCAATTCCCATATCTCTCTAGTTCTAAATGCCAACTGGAAAATGTTATCGATACCTCTGAATATATCATAATTTACTTTTCCACCTTTTGAATTGATTTTTTCCTCAATTTGATAATCTATTTCCATACAATAGTCCTTCGGAAAGGCTAGACTAACCTTTGTCTTATCCCCACAACATTTTTCTTCAAATTAATTGTGAATAAATATAACCCTTTGGATGAAATTCATAGACATCGTATGCTCATTATCTATATTATGAACCTATGCCAATAACTTTTCTTTTGTGTCTGTTAAACCAGCATAAATGATACATTTCATTGTTTTAAAATGTGGGTTATTGGGATATTCCTCCATCAATTACCTTTGAGCCTCTAAAGAATGGTTCCCCCCAAGTGCATAATATTTGTATTAAAAAAAATTTGACTTATCAAATGTTTCTTTGCTGGGAAATTGAATTAGATTAACATGAAGCACATAATCAACCACATGTGCATATGGTTTGTATCTCATCAATGTCTTCAAGTTGTGAACATGGAGATGGTGTGGCTTTCTAATTTGATATTTAAATTTTCCTTCAATTGACTTATAGATTTGAATGACATTAAGTTGAAATGTACGACCACCCTCAATTAAGTTTGTCTTCATCAACTAATGTCTAATGGATTTTTTTTTTTAATAATGTCATCCTCTAAACTAGCTCCTACTATAATGATGTCCCTACTTCCTTTTGAGCTTTCACTAGGATCTTCACTGTTGGCCATGATTTTTTGAGAATGATCAACTTTTAATTTCTTCCTCCTCTTGGTTATCATATTTTCTTCTACATAAGCAATCTCCTCATCATCAAATAGAAGGGAGAAATTCTTGGGCATTTTTGCTTTTGGTATTTAATGGCTCTTCTCCTTTCTAATGTCAGTTCTAATCTCATCCTTAGTAATGACAACATATTCTTCAACTTCAGCTTCCTCATCTTCAAAAGTAACATGTCTAGCATTGCTAAATTTATCCACTATAGGTTCTTTGTTGATCCCTTGGATGTAGTCTTGTAGCTTCATGAATACCTTTTTTTGCTTGTTTTTCATATCTTCTACTGACCCTACATAGAAACTGCTGACAACATTCATAATGATGGATTAGAGATTTCTGTAGTGTAATTGTTGGTTTTGAGAGCCGGGATAATCCACAGTCTGTGTTTTTCCTTATCTATGTTTTGAGACTGGAACAAGACTCATCTTCAGGACTTGGACTTATAAAGAAGAGAAATGGACAATATTAATATGAATGGAGTGTTGTAAAGGTTTAGGGATCCAACTAGCTCAATGAGAGAATTATTTATTATTAATCATAATTTTATTTTATTTTATTTTTTATCTCTAATGATGGATTTATCTCACCCTTAATTAGTAAATTATATTCTTAATTAATTGCCAATCTTTTTATGATATTCTAATTCTAGACATAAAGGGATGGTATTTTTTATTTATTATATGTATATTATTATATAATTATATTAAACTACAATATTATTAAATTGATGTTATGCTTATTGATAATATATTACAATGTAATATTTACTTAATTAATATATATCTAATACTAATAAATTTATTAATTTTATATAGAAATTTGATATTTTTATTCTTTATTTTCATTATTAAAAATTTTCCATAGTGGAATTTTTAGATACTATTTATAGCTAGGAAGGATAAATGTATTAATTAATTATTACATTTCAATTCAGTTAAATAGTAAACTTTAATATTTTTAATATAGGATTATTTTATTCTTATTAGTGTTTTGTTAATATATTTTAATATTCATGTTAATTTAATCTAATTAAATTATGTTATTAGTTTATATAAGAAATATGGCTTATTAATAATTAATGCTATTTTTAAGCATAAGAGAGGGTTAGCGTAGGGGTGACAAAGGATTAGGTCAAGGAGGCGAGGGGTTAAAAGGATGGGAAATAATAGGGGTGATAGGGACCTTTGAGAAGTAGAGGGAGAATGTGAACAAGGAGAGATAGGTTGCAGAGTTGAGGGATTGATGGAGAATGATGATATTGATAAGAAAGGGGGAGAAATTTTATTTTTTGGTAATGCGAGGGAGAAGGGAAATCCAATTCCTGCTAACCTCTAAGTGCCCATCCCTATTAAGGTTGTGAGAGTGCTTGATGATTTCAAGGGCCTCTCGTACCTTACATTTAAAATGGTGTTTTTCATTGGAAATGATCTTTGTATCTTCACAACAGATATGGTGGTTTGTTTTGTTTGCATGCTCAACTAAAGCTGAAGAACAAATTCTTTCATTTTGGATAATTGCACCATGTTCTTTAAGCCTGATTTTGATAGACCTTCCTATTTCCCTATCGTAGTATTCTCCACAAGAACAATTGATCATATAAACACCTTTTTGTTGGAGTTGATCAGGGTTATCCTTGATAGATTTCATCCTTTGTTTAATATTCATCAAGGGTTTGAATGAAGTTTTGATATATTTCTTCATGAGAACTTTGGCCAGCTTGTCAGTGACTACACAAATATATGGATGGTATGCATTAGTAGTCTATTGATTTTCAAATTTGACTTTTCTAATTCCAGATCTAGCTTTTTGGATCGCCTTGGTGATGTTTTTTTTACTATATCCTAAGCTTGTAAATACTCCTCTTAAGTAAGAAATCTCCTCTTCGATGTGAAACTCATCTGATATTCTACAGGCTCTAGTAAAAAGGTCTTGAGGAACACCCATTTTTTGGGCTTGGTGGTGATGTGAATCAGCAAGAAGGTAAATGTTTGTATGTACTTTTTTTTTGAACAATTTGTGCCCTACAGATCCATCTTTGTTCCTAATGAGGAGGATATCAAGAAATGGGATGAAACTATTCTCTTCAACATCCATTGTAAACTTGATGTCATCGGATATGCTGTTGAGATGGTTTAAAAAGTTTTTAAGTTCTTCATCTCCATGAGGCCAATCGACACTGGTGTCATCCATGAACTTGATCCAAAACTTAGGTTTTAATGGGTAGGTTTCAAGAGATTTCTTATCAAATTTGTCCATGTAGAGATTGGCTACAATGGGCGATAGAGGTGATCCCATAGAAACTCCCTATGTTTGTTCAAATATTTCCCCTTGGAAGGTGAAGAAAGTAGAACAGAGACAAATTTCAGCTAGCTTTGCAGTTTGGGGGGCTGCTAATTATTTTACCACTTGGACTGCTTCATCTAAGGGAATCTTGGTGAAGAGTTGGACAACATCAAAACTAACAATTTTATCACCTGGCTCTAGCTTAGCTTGTTTAATGCATTCAACATACTAGTTAGAGTCTTTAATGTAAGAGCTAGTTTTACCAACTAGAGGAGCTAGGGTGTTGGCGACGCACTTTGCTAATTCGTATGTGGTTGCTCTGATAGTATTGACTATAGGTCTAAGGGGGACATCTGTTTTATAAATTTTCGAGGTCCCATAAATATGAGGCGTAATTTCACTATCAGGCATGTAAGGTGCTTTTTCAGTATATCATCTAAATTAGTTTCTTTTATGGATTTTTTTACGAGTCTAGTAAATTATCTTAGAGATGGGGTTTTTCTCCGGTTTCTTGTAGCTGCCACTGTTATATAGGTTGTATTTAATTTTGTTTATGTATTCTACATGATTCATTACCACTGTGGAGTCCCCTTTGTTGACCTTTAGAATGACAATGTCATTTATTATTCCTTAGGTTTTTAAGGGCTTTACGTTGCTCTGTTTCAAATTGATTTTAGGGGGTTTGGCCTTAGGATTATGGTGCATTCTTGTCTGAAAAGATCATTATCTTCATCATTGAGAGTTTTGATTCCATCTTTAAGGCTACAAATGATCTATTCATTGGGAATCCGGTTGGGGGCTACGGAAAAATTGAGTCCTTTGTCAAGGACTTCAGCTTCTTCCATCTTTAATTTATAAGCGGAAATGTTAATTAATTTTTATTTTTAATGGAATTATAGTGGGGGTTGTTATTTATTTTATTAATTATTTTTTTCTTTTATTGTCTGAATTATTACATAGGTTATCCATAACATCTAAATGAATAATATTATTACTATCTAACCTAATATTTTTTTTATGTCTAATGGTTTTGTTATTTAATTCAATATTGTTGTTATATGCTCTATTATCTAATTTCACATATTCATTGTTTATTGTTTCATTGGACTTCGACTTACCTTCGTTGTTGTTGATGCAGGAGGCCTTTGATACGTTACCTGTATTGCGTAGCTGATCCCCTCTGCTATTTAATTCACTATTTATTATTTCAATGAACTTCGACTATAGAATCATACCTTCGTTGTTGTTGATGTTGGATTGCTATGTTGGTTGAAGGCTTTGTGATTTTGTTGGTTATGCAGTTTGTACTTAACGGAGGCAAATGATGGAGTTAGATTAGAATCGTGACATTGCTTGAGGAATCGTGGCACTTATCCTTCCTCACCATTCTCCATCAACCCCTCAACTCCGCAACCTATCTCTCCATGTTCACATTCTTCCTCTACTTTTCAAAGGTCCCTATCACCTCTATTATTTCCCATCCTTTTAACCCCTCCCCTCCTTGACCTAATCCTTTGTCACCCCTAACCTAACCCTCTCTTACCCTTAAAAATAGCATGAATTATTAATCAGTAGTGTTTCTTAGATAAACTAATAACATAATTTTAATTAGATTAAATTAAGATGTATATTAAAATATATTAACAAAAAACTAATAAGCATAAAATAATCATATATTAAAAATATTAAATAAAAAATGAATAGCTAAAACGTTTACTATTTTATTGAATTGAAATGCAATAATTAATTATGAATACATTTATCCTTCCTAGCTATAAAAGTATCTAAAAAATTCCCACTATGGAAAACTTTTAATAATGAAAATTAACAAATTAAAAATATTAATTTTTATTAAAAAGTAATCCATGTATTAGTATTAGATTCTATTAATTAGTATATATAAATTACATTGTAATAATAATTAATATAAATAATAAAATCAATCCATTTTAGGTCACAACAAGCAGCCAGACACCAAATTGGTGTATGAGACTCCCTTGTTTGTGAGACAGGGACCACCTCCGTGCAACGATTTGACTGCTAAGTCTACGAGGCATACATACTCTACCCCCTCGGTTTTGAACCTGTGACCTCTTAGGAGGAAACACATTTTCTTAACCAATAATTAATAATAAGCCATAACATCAATTTATAAAATCGTAGTTTAATATATAATAATTAATACCAATCCTCTAGTTAGATTTGAAATAAAATATCATAAAATATTCAAATATATTAGAATATATATTTATTAATTAAGGGTGAAGATTAATCCATCATTATGAGATAAGAAATAATTAAATAAAATAAAAATTATGATAAATAATAAATAATCCTCTCATTGGGCTAGTCGGCTCTCCAAACCTTTACAACACTCCATTCATATTAATAGTGTTCATTTCTCTTAGTTGTAAATCCAAGTCCTGAAGATGAGTCTTATTCGAGACTCGAAACATAGACAAGGAAAAATGCAGATTATGGATTATCTAAGCTCTCAAAACCAACATTCATAATATCTCGCTCTATAAAATAAATTCCTCCCAGCATAATTGAAAGACCTTCAGTAAAATTCTGTCAAACACAATATAATATGTCAATAAAAACTAAGTTATAAAAAATATAATGATATAGATACAATAATGCAAAACACATAAATATAAATATCAATACTTACGATATTTTGTGCAATGTCGTTTATTATTTTTTTACATATCCTTGTAGAATCACCCACTGTGTCATAAATCGACAATGAAAACTGATATCTAATCTTGTCATGTGACTTGGGAAGTTTTTTAAGTACATAAACAACTTCAGTATCCAGCATCAAACATATGTCTAGTACTTTTTCCAGCACCTCATAAATTCCACCATCGTAAATCATACCGGCATATAGATATATCTACAGACCTTCTTCACCTTCTCTATCTTTCACAAACCATGAAAATTATGTATGCTTCACTTCTTGTGATTTCTTCCAGTAAGAAACAAACTTATTTTCCTTTGAGGAGCCACTTTTTATATTTTTATCCATTAGCTCAAGTCGAGTTCGTTCACAGTATTTTTTGAGGATCCACCTTCAGCTTTAGATGATGTAATTGTTGTCCTTGGTCTAGAAAGATTCACAGAAACCTTCCTTGAAGAAATTTTACTTATATATATATATATATATATATAATATATATATATATATTATATATAGTTAATATATAATATTACTTAAAACAACATATCTAAGAAAAACAAACAAAAACCAAATTTAAAACACAAAAAAAATAATACCAGAAAACAATGCACAATGACCCCCATGACAAGTACATTTTTAGGGTCTATCCAAGGGTTACCAAAAAAAAAAACCCATTCCTTAAATTTTCTCTCTCTCTACTCTCTCACTATATATAATATGTGTATATGTATGTAATGTATATGTATTGTATATGTATAATATATTATATATATATATATATATATATATATATGTGTGTGTGTGTGTGTGTGTGTGTGTGTGTGTATGTATATGTATATGTATATGTATATGTATATGCACACACACACATTTGTATCTCGACCCGCTGGCAGGCCAGGGGCTTATTCTAAGAATCGACCCCTTGACCCTGCCTACCAAGGGGCCACTGTGCCTTAGGCGAGCCCACCCATGGCACAACGGGAGTGCAATCTGCATGGCCATTGTGCCATGGGAGAGCATGCCCATAGTTAGGCATGGCCTCCCATAGGCACATGTACAATGCCTATGCATTGGGCCGGCACACCTAACCATGGGCATGCCAACCCATGGCATAGTGGTCACATCGGCTTGCATGCCCATTGTACCATGGTCAGGAACACACGCCTGGGGCACAATGGCCCCCTGGCAGGCAAGGGGTTGATTCTCATAATCAACCCCTTACCTGCGAAGGGGTCGCTGTGCCCTGGGCGGGCATGCCCACCAGTGGCACACCGGCCCCCTAACGAGTCGAGGGTCAATATTGAGAATCAACCCCTACCTACTAGGGGGTGATTCTGAGAATTGGCCCCTAGGAGGCCAGGGGGCTAATTCTACTACCTATCAGCGTGTCGTTGTGCATCGAGTGAGTGCACCCATCGCAACAAAGTGACCCACTAGCAACTATGGGGTCGTTGTGCCCTGGGCAAGCATGCCTGGCCATGTGTGTTTCCGCCCATGGCACAACAAGAACCTACTCTCCCACTGTGTCGCAAGAAAGTGCGCCTTCCTGGGGCACAATGACCCCCTCACCTACTAGGGGCCAACTCCTAGAATCAGGCTGCTGGAAATCAGGGGGGCGTTGTGCCCCAAGCGGACATGCCCACCCGCGACACAACATTCGTACTTGGAAATCCCACCATGCCGTGGGTGGGCACTCCCACGGTTGGGCCCACTACACCCATCGGTGACATAACAGCCCCCTTCCTACCAAGGGGTCGCCAGGCAAGCCTGGCCCATGTAAATTAAAATTATTTTTATTTTGAAAAAGAATATATATTTCGTTAACTAAATGTTAATTTTTCTTTAATAGAATGGATTTATTGTTCGGTATCCTCCATGAACATAACAACTCAGTTGACACATAACTACTAGTAAACCTATGGTGGTTTAAGACCTGTACTCAATGGGATTTGAACTCAAGCCTACCTAGTTTCAAAATTTTCCTATATTTTGAATTAATAAATTGAGTTCCTCCCCAAGACAAACAAAATAAATTTAAAATAAAAAATGATTTGTTGGCATGTAACAAACATAGAAAACTATAGGGGTAGCCCAAGGGAAAAATTTAAGGGGTTTTATATTTTGGAGGGGAGAATTTTTTATAATACGCCCATTTTCTATAGTTAGACCAACATTTATTTAAAAAATAAATATTTATTACATTTTAACCATAAAACAAAAAGGCGGATAAATAATGTGAATCCTGATTCACCTAGTTTGGGAGGTTGGACTTCCTTGCAATTGCCCGATTTCTTGGGTTGGAGGTTAGATTTGGTTGCAATCGCCCACATTTCCTAGTTTGCAATTCGAGGGAAGGGCATGGGTAGGGTTGAATTCAGGGGATTCATCTATATAAATTATACAGTCTCCATTCGTGATTTTAACAAGGTCGTGACTTGTTTTTAAGCAAGATACTTGAGGGCACAGAAGCGCTGAACCAGGTAAGGAAGACCGAGAATTCAATACCAGGTAAGGTGTTCTAGCAGTGCCTGATATCGCACTTCTAATATTTCCTAGGCTAAATCGAGTGAAAAGAATATAGCTAGAGAGGAGATGCCCTAGTACCATGCTGGAATGGGAATAATATAAGACCTTTATCTAGATCAGATGTTGAAGAGGTAGAGGTAAGCCATCAGGGATTTGATTTGAAATTGAAAGAACAAAGAGCAGTTCTTAGAGCTAATAAGCGTAAGCGTAACTTTGGTTTGATCAAGCCGAGTTTGATTCGGTTCAAGTGCATAGATACATATATAAATGTATGCCATGTCTACCCCTAAAGGCCTACCAGGAGTACCTAGTTACCTTGGTAACACATTATTCAGAAGATCTCCAGGGTTCCTTGGCTACAACTATGGCCAGAGTCTGGAAGAAGGAGGAAGTGACCTTCAGTCTCCATTTCTGTAAGGCATGACTCGTTTTCAAGCCATTGTTCCAGCACCAATATCTATAGTTGATTCGTCATTCGATCCAGTGCCAGTAATCGTAGAGGCGGAGACTTCACCAATAGCACTAGGGTAGTGGGGCTATCACGTATCTCATTATGGTATGACTTTATGCTTAC
Source organism: Pinus taeda (assembly GCA_000404065.3). Lineage (NCBI taxonomy): Eukaryota > Viridiplantae > Streptophyta > Pinopsida > Pinales > Pinaceae > Pinus > Pinus taeda. The sequence continues at coordinate 102,680 of APFE031614115.1, read as the reverse complement.
GATTTTCTCTTGCATTAGGTAGGATCGGGGTTGTGCATAAGAGTGAGCAGGTTCATTGTTTTGGTGTGTTGCATGCTACACTATTTTGTTCCAGTTGTCCTAACACCTTATATAGTGTAAACATTAATTTGCTCCGAACTAAGCTACAAATGATAGAATTAATGAACATGAGTGTGCTACAAATCTGGGAGGTGGGAGTGTTCCATGCTTCTTTCCCCCAAATCCATTTCCACTCAAAATTTTTCCAATTCCAATGGTGTTGTTGGCCTGGTGCTATGGCTTTTTTCAGACCAGCCAATGAAAATGCAATGTACTCCTTCTCTAAGCCCTGCTATGAGGGTGACTCCATATGGGGGTGGATCCATCAATTCCATCCCTTCGTCACGGCCCATATTCTTACTATCTAATGTGCCTACTCACCCAAATCTAAATTATGGGCCCAATCTCTCCATTTGGCCTTCTCCAAGGGCTAGATTGAGACATTGGTCGCTCTTGGCTTCAATTTCTAACTATGAGCCTTATCAAAAGGGAACCATAAGAGATGTTTGTGGAAGAACAAGTGCAACACAGAACAATGGTGCCATACCAATAGATGAGGCAGATAATGATGTGAAAAAAAATCTTATGAAGACTTTGGTGTTGGAATCTTTGTTTGGGCTTTGGTGTCTATTCAAATATGTGTCAACATCTATAATGAGCAGGTATCTTTTATTCTGTTAATGTCTATATATGTCCATTTGTGTGAAACAAAAAACTAAAATGGAAAATGCATGGTCGTTTCGCACAAGGGAATGAGTTCTACTATGGGAGGGATCCCCATACGACATAACCTCAATGGATGATGCATCCCAATTGGAAAAATGAGGCATTTTTTGCATTTGCATCTTTTGAATTTGCATGAACTAGACTAGACCTATCTTAACCCAGATCTGATATGCACCTCGAGGTTTCATATGCCAAGTTCCAATATTTAATACATCGCCCATTTGTGTGAACTCAAGATATGCATCTAGATCTTCACAACCTTAGGGTGATGTTAGATCAAGGTTAGGTGTAACTGAGCTCAACCTTACCTTCACCTAGGTTTTAGAATGCACCTTGATTGTCTTGGTGCAATCAATCAATGCAAGGTTTCCTATTGAATCCTTTTGCTCTTAATTTAGGCATGCCATATTTGAAGTGCTAATGGTTTTGACTGCCTTGGTTTCCTAGGATTGCTATCGGTGAATCTTAAATGGATGTACTGTGATGATCAAAACTTTGATAGTGCTTTTTGTGGACCTCCCAAGCCACAATGAGAGTGTGGGTGCCTAATAAAATTAAAAATAGAGCTATGTTTGATCCTCAATCTTCGCCACCGGAAAATCAAAATTAATTGACAACCAATGCAACAACAATATTGTCTTTTATTCAAAAACATTGAAAATTCATGCATACTATCACTAGTTGTATTTCCCATTCTATGGGTTGACGTTTCCTTGCCTTCAAACTAATACTAAAATGAAACCTCGTATTGTAAATAAGTCATTAATTAGTAAAAAGTAAAATGGATAGTATTGAGAATTCGATAGCTCAATCTGTCTTGTGAACCAAAATGAAAAAGAGTGTGCATCTTTTGTTATTGGAAGCCATGCCATGTAAGAGAAATTTTTTATGTTATTTGTATTTAACTTTGTAAGGATTCAATAGTTCAATATGTATTGTGAACAATGGTATGTAAGAGAAACATTTTATGTTCTTTGTACTGAACTTTGCATTATTAATGAACTACGAGAATCGATAAAGCTAATTGTTCCTTAGATTAGGACTCGTGATGAATGCTCTTTATGTTTATATCAAGGTTTTGAGACTCGGACATGCCGAAACTTAGCCAACTTGGGACTTGAAAAAACTTAATAATAGGAAAAAAACTCAAAATAGAAGAAATTTTATTCCAAAAAAATACTAGGGTATGCTGAGTTTTGGGTAAGTTTCACTAAATTTGGAAAATTTCAATTTGTAGATAAGTTTTCACAAAGTAGACATTTTAAGATGAACTCGGAAAAAGTCACAGATCTTTGTTGAGTCTCACAACATTGGTTTATATGATTATTAAATGCATGTAGTAATTAAGTACATAAAAGTAATGTCTCGTGAGAGACACAATGTCATATACAATCAACTTAGCATTAGATTGTCATAACTTAGCTTAATTAGTTTTTTTCTATGACTCAATCTCTTTTTTATAACGATAATGAGGACTTAAATTTTATATTAATTAGCAAAATGGCTACAATTTTTTCTATAGAACCTCAATACATTTCATTTCCATATATATCTATAAATATAGAAAATAGGAAATGTAACCTTCCAAAAACAATGAAATCCAAACATAGTGTAGCTCTTCTCCAAAGCTACAGGTATAAACTATTCGAACAGTAGAAAACATAAATAAAACATATATTAACTAGAGACTTTAAATCATTTTGACCTCATGTATGTGTCATCCTAGCTGGTGGTGTTGGTCTCCTCTCAAGATATAATTCTGTGTTTTGACTAGCAAAGCTTTCTGAGAGTGATTCCCATGGAGGGAGATTCACATGATTTTCCAAGTGGTCAAGTGGGTCTCAAACAATAGATATATTCATTTAATTCATTCATGTGCCCTCTTAATATGATGAAAGCATTTCTAGATTACTTCTCCCATTCAAAAAGAGCTAGAATGTGGCTAGAAACTTCAATAGAGAGGCATTCCTTGGTTTTTTTTCATGTCATCGTGCTTAGATGTAGAGATATTCAGAGGAATTTAATTGTTTGGAAGGAAATGGTGAAATAATTTTCTCCAATCAAGACTTCTCTTGGAGACTTTGGGATATCGAGCTTGGGAGGCGTTTTCTCTTGAGTGAAGGAGAAATCACACCAAAACTACGCCTTAGCCTCCACAATGCTGGAGTCCTAGAATTGAGCCCTACAAAGCTCGAATTCTTCAATGTGCAGAAGAGTAAGAGTGATTGATTGAAATCAGCTCCTAAATGAAGTACTAGAACATGCTCCTCTTTTAGGAAAGAATCAAAATAAGGTTCCTTGTTCAAGGTAAAAATAGTATCTAGCTTTGGATCTACTCCCTACAGGATCTGTTCCCTCTAGTACCCCTTAGTTCTGTTGGATCAACTTTTGGATTAAAAACTATGCACATATTTCCCTTACTAGTATACTCCATAATCTACCTCCATATCTACTACCCTTTTCTTATTTAGTAGGAATCAACCACAACGACACTACGTATGGGTAAGCCAATGGCTATGTTACTAACCCTATTGTTGGAAGCTATTGTTGTTGGATGGAGGGTATGGTACCTATGAAATTGGGGAAACTACTATAAATTAAAGTATTTTAGTCAAAAGAAATTTGAACATCCTACTGTATATTATCTCTTCTTCATAAATAATTATGTAAATCAATACCGTGAAATAATATAAAGTTGGTTTATTTTATTTATCTCTACTTAACACAACAAAACTTCCTTTGATGTGTTAAAAGGTATGTATTCTTAAAATAAACAAAACATTAATCAAGGCTGTTTTGTTTTCTAAGGCTCAAGTTTTTCTAAGACTCAACAACTTGCCATTGTGAGAATTTTTTTTCTTCCATAAATCATTACAATGATCTTACAATTGCAGACATGTTGGGGTAGCTTATTTCCAACTGATACATATTTCCAGTTTTTATTTTTCACCCCCATGAAAAATCTAATAGATAACCTAATACATGATTTTTTTCATAGCATACATAACTAGCTTATCTTTCCTGTCACTGCCTAAAATTAGGGCCATGCATCTAAGATAATACCTATTTTTTAATGAACTCATACTAGAGTAGCATAGTTGTGGACATAAATCAAATGAAGAGTTGTCAAACCTTCAAGTAAAGCATTAGAGACCATTACACTTTAGCTTTGGCACCAATAATTTGGAGACATATTGGGGCCATGGGTAAATTAGACTTCTTTAATGACTGTAACTCATAAGACACACGAAAAGAAGCTTCACTTTCTCCATTTATTATCATGAAATAATGTACTTTATGTAAATTCAAGCAAATACAGTATTCAAAGCGGAGTCCAACATAAACAAACCATACATCTATTTCCTTATTAGCATTGCTCATTTCCTAACACATTGAATCTATATAGTAGTCTGCAACACAATCTATCAAGCAAGCCTTAGACAAACATAAAAGAAAAGAAGGCACATTGATGTGACAATAGGGATCTCTAGATCAAACATTGCATTCAAGGAGTTTTAGTAAACCAGATTTGGAATCTATTATTAACTCAACATAAGGTACCCCTACTAACATGCAACCTTCTTCTTCCTCTGTTCACTTCACAGTTGGAAGAACAATTGATTTCATGACCAATGACTCAACTTCCTTTTTCAAAGTCAGAGCTAGTAATATGCCCCCATTCCTCCTATATTTGGACCTGTATCTCCTTCACTCACACATGTATGATCATATGCTGAGATTAGAGGAAGAGCATTTTCACAATCAACAAGAGAAAAAAATGAAGCTTCCTCTCCACTAGCTAACCCAAGACTTCCTTTTACAAGCCTACTATCAACTACATCATATGCTTCTTCAAGGTTATTTGCAACAAGTCCCCTCCCATAAGCCAATCCATCCTCTTTCACAACAATAGCTACCCCTCTTTCACAACAATAGCTGCCCCTTATTTCTATGTATAGTTTTTTTGCATCTAAAACATTGGTAAAATTTTGGTACCTCAAATAGATCAAGGAAAAATTTAGAGACAGATTCCAAGATAGGATTGCTTAACCAGTAAGTCTACTTTGCAATTGAAATGTTTTCATGTCATAACTCTAAGATCAAGATCAGGATCTATTTTGTCATATTCATATAGTTTGATTATTCCAGCCAATAAATTCGAAAATAACCAGATGGAAACAACAATTTGCTAGAGAACTTTGATTGTAAAGACACCATACTTGTCACACAATGTCTTAATGAAATCCTTTGAGCCCTCCAAATTCATTAAGTTTAGTGAAGGGCCAAAAGTAGGGATTCTCACTTTAAGAAGATCACTTAAGATGTAGGAACATAAACAATAGGGTTATGGGTAAGAAACAAATCTGGGAGAATGACGATGATGACGATGATGATGGTAGAGAAAAGGGAGTGATAGGAACATATGTAGAGTCATAATGGAAGAATGGTTGATGGACCATTTGCAAGAAACACTTTCCTACAGAATCAGTGGATACAGCTGTTGGTAACCTATGTATTTTCACAGATGGTGATTATTTTATTTGTACTTCAACAATGTTTATGTTTTGCAAGTAAAAATGAATAAGGCCAAATAACAAAGAGGACAAAAAATGAAGACACTGAGCAAAGAACCTACAAGAGAGAGAAGGGACCAATTTAAAGAATATTTATCATTTGTAGTGTTTAAATGAATAAAATGATAAAAAAATATATAATAATGTAGAGTAATTCTAGAAGTCTACTTAGGAATGAAATATTAAGAGAAATAAATGAATGTAGGAATGAAGATTTCGCCTTCTAAATTTGGGTATTTTTTTCTTAACATGCTCTGTCTCTCGTCTATTTTATGGGGTTTCTAATGCAATCTTTATCAAGATGTGGCTTATTAGTTTCCTTTCCTTTTTGTTTTGTAGTTGCAATATTTTCTTGTGCCTACTCAGCTAGAGGATTATGCAGATTTTAGATACAGACAATATTTTGATACAGTGGGATACAATATTTAGATGTTGTTTCCTCTGGCCCATTGTGTGTCTATTCCTTTGTGCAACATAATTTTCCTTGCTGAAAGACATATTTTTGCCTATTTTTAGAATTGGCCTCTTCCAGATTGATGCTATTTATTTTTATTTATGTTGTCCCATGGGGATTATGTGACCTGTATATGAAAGAAATTTGTTTTTTTTTGTCAAAAATAAGGAATGACGGTTGTTAAAAAAATCATGGAATTATTAATGATCATTTGTATGATAGTGTAAAATAAGAAATGGATTAATAATATAATACTCCCTATAGAATAGTTTGGAACATATTTTTCTCGTGTCCTTACCTTGTAAATGAGTGAACTTTTACTCAATTGTGCCTCTGATTACATGAATTAGTATCAGACCTCAGCAAATATTTTGAGTGGAAAGATTCTGAGCAGAGAGTATATTATTGTTTTCAATGAGAAAAAAAAGGTTTTCCCAAAAAGAAGCAATTACTAATTCTATGGGGTGATTGTAGTGTGTGAAAACTTAGCTGGGTGGATTCAAACTATTGGCTAAGAAATAAGTAGAATCATTGTTGCTGCTAAGAAGTTTTGTTGGACGGATGCAATTCTATTGTTTTTGGGTATGTCATTACTGAAAGTGACTAGCACTGAGAGATAGAGTCATTTGTCGAGAGGCCATGCTGCAGTAGAGTGGGCCTAGAAGTTAAATCATCGTGTTTCTGTAAAAAGGCGATCACAATGTTTTTATTTCCTTTTGTATATGAAAATACTTAAGTCTTTTTATCTATGAAAAAAGAGGGAAGCTAACAATGGTATCCATGCACACCATTTGTGATCTCTTCTACAATTTTAAATGGCAACACTGCAAATTTAATTATAGTGAATACAATAAGGCAAGGCATTGCTCAAGCTAGCTTTGTATAAATCTCATGGGAAATTGTTCATGTTTCACTTGATCAAAATTCTTTGTCGTTTTCGAACATCTCATAGACCATACTCTTTGCATAGTTTTGGAACAATGATTTCACCATAGATGGTTCTATGTTCATGGTTGTGAGGAAGAATTCTTGAAGCCTAAGAATCCAAGTGCTAAAAATTTAATTTTTTTCCTTTCATTTGCAAAACTAGTATTGATCATTTAACCATGCAAAATTTTGAATGTGCTTTCAAGAAGGATGAGACTTACAAATCTACAAGTGTCATTTAGAAATTGGCTTGAGTGTTTTTCTATATATCATTGACATTTTTGATGTATTTTTTGTTCAACACAACTGATTTGATAATGTGTTATTAGTCAAGAGAAATAACATAACATGTTGCATTATGTTGACTCAAGTTACCTATTGATGTTGATTTTTTGTTGTAATCGTATAGGTTTTGTACAATTCTTGTATGGTTCATGTATTGGCCCAAAATATACCTACTTTTGAAAATATAATAGGGTATATATATTTGCAAGTTGTAGACTATTAAGGAAGGTGTTTAAAAGTATTTGATGATTATAATGCTTCAAATGATGTTGCCAAGGTGAATAATGTTACTTGAAAAATAGGGTTTCTATTGTTGTCCATAGGAAAATCTCTACTTGGAACCCTTGACAATAGTGGAAGGGTACCTATACATACCTGTGTAAGTTGAATATTTCTTTTCTGGTAAGCTAGTCACACCTTTGTATTACTTTAAACAAGAAAACATTTTTCATGTAGCTATCGGTATGCCAGTGGGGAAACCAAACTAGTAGCACATAAATAAATTATTTGACAAAATTATTAGTTTGAATGTAACAATATAAATATATAATTCATGTATCCTAATACTATCAAATAAAGCAATGAAATACTTAAAAATAGAGCTAATGAGAAGGTTGTATAGCCTAATCTAAAAGATAAAAATAATAATAAAAAACCTAATCATCATTAGGGGAAATATTCTTGTTGGGATGAAGGTGCAACCTCCTCTTCCTTGTTCTTAGGAAATAATAATTCTACTACTTTCTTGGAAAGAGAAGTCACCTTGTAATCCAAATTGTCCACTTGTAATTGTAGAGTATCTATGCACAAGGAAATCTCCTCTTGGGACTCACTTCTTTCTAACATGACTTTACCCAGGGTAGTTTAGATTTTCCAATAGAGATATTATGTTTTTTACATATATTAGGGGTGCCTTGATCTAGTATTACCTAGGAATGGATTCCATTGTCCTATATTCTCTTCAACCTCTGTATTCGATAGAAATATTCTTCCCACTCTTGCTTCATTTTCAATAATTTCAATTCCTCTCTAGCTAACCTAGGGGTAGGATCCAAAGAATATACTATACAGTCTTTTACGTCATCTTGTGCTCTCATGTGCAAGTAAACTCCTTGAACTTGACTTCTGTGATGACTAGGGGAAGAACTAGGATGAGACACGAATTTTCATAAAACAAGGTATGGGGGGAGTGGGATAGGGGACGTAAGGAAAATATCATGTGGGAGAGACCAATAAAATAGTTTCCACTAGCCTGAAAGATAAATCATAGCTACTTGGAACCATAATATCAACAGAGCCAAATGGGCTAGAATTTGGGCACCAACTTATTAGCTAACAGTGACCATCTCCCTCTTCACAAGGTGAGGTTCATGAACAAGACCATAATTACAGTCATGTGTTTCCATAACCATATGTGAATACTTTTGTTTGAGATGATGAACATTATTTACCTCCATTCCATCCCTTTTATGTAGGTGTTTTTGAATTCCCATCTGACATCCACTCACGGAGATGAGCGGTGATGACGCATTGGTAGGAGTTGGTAGTATCAATGTTTTTCAAAGAAAACCACATGGGGTTGTGTATGTTGAATATTTTTGAAGAAGGTCTTCATCCATGATGATGTTATTGATGATTTGTGTGATGCATAACTTTCAACAATGGCAGCAATTGTACTGTATGATTTTCCATCACAATAGTAAGAGCAGTTTGTTTTGTAATGGAAACATACAATCATTTTGCAAGAAATATGGTGAATATGAAAAATGTTATTGGGACTTGGAAATGGCGCTTTCTACAATTATAAAGTGGATGATGACATGGAGGATATAGAGAAAGTGTGAAATTGAGGATAATACATGGAGTATGAAGATGATGATGATGATGATTCTTGCAAATAGAACTTGCAATAGGATATACAATGTTGCTTTGTTGTGATGATTTTTGTATAGATACATTAATCCTTCAAATTGTTTTATTGGTGTAGTTATCTTGGAATTCTTTGTTTCTCAATCTAGTCTGAGGTCTTCATTGGCCTATTTCTAGTCATATTTAGTGCCTATGTACTTCAAAACACTTATGAACCAAAAAAAAAATTCTCTCCCTTTTTTCCTTTGTTTTCTTATTTTTCTTGTCAAGCTATTGATGCCATTTTCGATTTTCACTAGTGCCTTACCCCATCTTTCCTATAGGGTTTTCATGAGTAGGAATTCCTTTATTGTATACCTAAGGTTGCCTTCATGGTGGTTTTCAGCCAAAGGTCTATCCAAGTGCATTAATGAGGTTTCCACCTAGAGATTATATTTTTTTTTCTAATTAAGACTAACCTAAGTACCCTCGGGGGATTTGAACCAGTAACCTATCGCAATGAGTGCCTTAACAACACACCCATTCACCGTTAATCCAAAACCCCGTGGGCCACCTGGACATTATATTATTATTATTATTTTATTTTATTTTTCATTTGCAATGTTTATGATATCTAGGTGGCTTGACAACATTTTTACTCTCAACCACACCAAATTGTTAGGCTTTGAATATGGTTGTGACTTATTCCTTTTATAGAGCCGTATTGTAGATATTTTCTAAAGTGTGACTGCAACAACCCTTGGATTTCTTAGTGATTCACCATTTTGTACTAGTGATTTGCCATGATTTTACAAGATAATATAATATGGTGAGAGATTCACCAAAAAAATTATATACATTTTATAATATTAATAAAATTGCCTTCCATTTTTCCTATGTATCTTAAGGATTCACCCATTTATTATACATATAAATTTAGGGGAGGCTCTTAAAATTTTCCCTAATAACAAAATATTTTCCTGAAATTCCTTGTTGAATGGTCAAAGTAAAAGGGAACTTGACCTTTGAAATGCAACAATCTCCTGTTGAATATGTTATTGATGATAATGTAGCTGCTCCACAAAATCACTCCAAGACTTTTAATGAAACCTTGAGAAGTCTTGATGTGATGTGAGGAATAGTGATAATGAAATTTATTATATAGCGGAAATTATGGAATTGTTTTATCCATTATTAAATGTGGTATTAATTTTTTTTATAAAAACTTAATCTATAGTTAATATTATGACGATGCAGTAATTTATGTTACATGTGGGATAAAAGATATAATAAAAAATCAATTGTCTAGTAAATGCTATATAATTTAAGTAAAAGATTTAGTTTAATTTTGAAGGAATGTATTAAACATTTTTTTTTTTGGAAATTTTGAATGGAAATTAGAGTCAAAATTTTCAAGAAAATATTTTAGTATAAAATTTTCAATAAATTGTAGAAGAAAATTTTCAACGAAAATTTTTGGAGGGAAATTTTCATTCTTTAAGTTATATATTATCATTAGGAGAGATTGCATTTGTATCATTCAACCTTTTCTGTTTGAAATCCATGGATGCTTCTCATAGTGAAATTTTACTTGTGAAGCATCAACATCTTCATCCTGTAACAACTTTATTCATATTGATGAATATAACGAAAATTATTTCACTATGAATAGAGAATCAAATATTCCACTTAGTCTTAATCCTAAAGACTATGAAAGAAGCATTGATGAAGGGCAAGATGAATAATTTCAAATAAATAGAGAGTCACAGTTTCCACTTAGTCATAATCCTATGGACTATGAGGGTAGAAGTGATGAAGGCTCAGATGAAGAATTTCCAATAAATCGAGAGTCACATTTTCCACTTAGTCCTAATCCGAAGGACTATGAGATCAATAGTGACAAAGGGCAGGATGAAGAATTTCGAGTAAATAGAGATTCACATTTTCTACTTAGTCCTAATCCTAAGGACTATGAGAGTGGTAGTGACAAAGGGCAGGATGCAGATTTTCAGTAAATAGAGTCATATTTTCCACTTAGTCCTAATCCTAAGGACTTTGAGAGTAGTAGTGACAAAGGGCAGGATAAAGAATTTCCCGTAAATAAAGAGTGGCATTTTCCACATGGTCCTAATCCTATGGATTATGAGAGCATCATTGACAAAGCACAAGTTGAAGAATATCCAGTAAATAGAGAGTTCAATTTTCCATTTAGTCCTAATTCTAAGGACTATGAGGGTATCACTAATGAAGGGAAAGATGAAAATTATGAATAATATCCTCCAAGTCAGTATTTCAAAAGCACAGATGATGGTAGTGAAAAATGTTCTGCAACTGAGGTTGGTAATGAATAATTTTTAAACAATGATGGTGATGAATTTCCTAACTATGTTCACAATGATCATAGTGAGGATAATTTTCCTCCTAATGATGATGGAAATTCTTATACAGATGATGATGATATGATGGAGACGTTGCCAGCAAATATTGTATCGAGGAGTAGGAGTAGACCTTTTCGTATCAATCCAAGATGTTCTAATTATACAAGGGGTAGAGCAGAATATCTCACAAGAAGAAGTTCTATCAGTGATCTTATTTTAAGTGAATGTTGTCAAAAGGATTACTTGAAACATATGGATTACAAGTTTACATTGGAGAAAAGGAAGAGATATTTCTCAATAAATAAAATCATGCAAAATTCATATTTAGTGGGGTGTATGCAATATACACTGTTAGGTTATGGTTATCATATTGGGTCTTTATTTATCTATAAAAATCATTTCAAAATGTTTCATTCAATTAGTAATTTTTGTCTATCAAGAATCCAAGAAAATTTGGAAAAAGATCCCACATTTTATTCAAAAGTACGTCATAAACCAGTGTTTGGACCATTATTAAATATTGCAATATCATGGATGAAAGAATTCTTTACAAATAATGGAGAATGTATGTCAAATAGAGACACAACACATATTCCAGATAATTTCTCAAGACGAGAAATCTACAACTTATACAAAGAATATACAGAAGGTGTTGAAGGAAATGGTTGTTTTATTACATATCAATATTTTGTGAAGATACGGAAGAAAGATTTCAACAATGCATATATTCCTAAGAAGACAAGGATGGGGGTTTGCAATACATGTGATTCTCTTAATTAAAAAAAGGATATATGTCAAGGGGAAAAAAGAGGTAAGCATTCATAACATTATTTTTTAAAATTGTATAGTCATCAAGTATCAAAACATATTTATTAATAGCTTTCTTTTATGTTATGTGTAGATTCCATTATCAAAGCACTTCATGAGCATCACGAACAAGCATTGAAAGAAGTGTTATGATAATCCAAATAAATATTTGGTTTTGATAATTGATGGTATGGAAAAGAAGAAAAAACTTCTACCACATTTTGTTCGCATACCCAAAAATTTATAGGAGGAAAATTTTATTCAATTTCACTTGGTCGGTTGTATTTCCTTCAATGGGAAAATGTTTCCAAGCATTTAGTTCACAGCTCTAAACATTAATAATGATAAAAATTTGACAATACCCATAATTCATGATGTGCTTTCGCATTGGTTTGTTAATATTCTTGATGTTTTGTATATACAATTGGACAACACTTGTCACGAAAATAAAAATCAGATTATTTTTTTATATCTAAACATGCATATTAAATTGAGAATTTTTTAGAAGGTAAAGGTTGGTTTCCTTCTTGTTGGGCACAATAATGACCATATTAATTAGATGTTCAGTCATTTTTCATTCACATTGACAAGGAAGGATGTTGGGAGTTTGCCATAATTAATTGAATGTATTAGGAAATCATACATGCCAAAGCCTATTTTTCATGTGTTGGAAGAAACTATTGACATGCAAAAGTTTATTCTGGGATCATATGGTGAGGAGAAATACATTGAACAACTTAATGACATTAGCTTCTAACATCAATTTTGTATCAAAAAAATTGATGGGAAAACACTAATATGGGGCAAGAAGTATTCATCTACTATAGAATGGGCATCATCATCAAGTTTGGCATTTTTGAATTTCATTCCAAATCATCCAATATTTGCGTCAAATATATTGTTATTACAATTAAATGTTGAAGTTCATAATGCATGTAGGCAGATGAGATATATAAATTATTTTGATTTCCTAGAAGAAATTAAAAAATATATTAGATATACATATGAGTACTTTGATATTGTTGATTTAGTTTGGTGGGATTATTTTTTAAATAATCAGAGTGATATCATTTCAAGATCAACAAATGAAGATATACTTTTGAAGACTCCATTTATTTGTCCACAAAATATGTCAAATGAACATGAGGAAAGAAACATTGTTGAACAACAACAATATCAAGGTATTATTAATTCTTCATAGGTAGAGGAAACATAAATGTATAGTGGTTCCAAAAGATCTCGAGCACAATGTGAAGCCACGCAATACCTTTATAGGGGTTCAGTACAATATATTAAGGAGGGTTGCATGATCACAGCATTAGCAGATGGAGATTTCAATGACTATCCATTTTTGGTTTCTAAGGTTATAAAGGTCATTACAGAAAAGGAATATGTTGCAGGTGTTGAAGTACATTGTTGTGCCACAAATACACACCCATTCTATGGTGTATATAATCTAGAGATGGTATTTGACAAAAAATTTGGTGGAAAAAGAAAAATAAATGGTACAAATACAAATCATCGTCACACAGACCTCTTAAAATTCGAGGATGTTGACATACTTGTTTATGACTTAAATTTAACAAAGAGAGGAAATATTCACTTCGGGACGATAGCAATTCTGAAGAGGTTTCTACCATAATAAACATTGTTGAGATGGGAGTCTACTAAAACCAGTCGTAGATCTAGAAGACTTTTGAAATCTGAAATGGTTGGCATGCATGTTGACTCAGATGGGGAACTAGTTGATGAAAAAGAATAATATGGACCATATTTATCTACATCCATTCATTCATTTGAAGATGTGAATTCTGATGGTGTGCAAGAAGATAGTGATTTTGAATAATTTTCCAAGACATTTTATATAACTGATGTTTGCATGGTATCTTGAAATAAAAAATAAATAAAAACAAAAAAAATAAAAAAATTCTATATGATGTTACATGAAGTTGAGTCATTTTTTTATTTGTTGGATTATATGTTTCAATTATGATGAATTTATTTGTTCAGAATATCCACAATGCAACAATAACTTAGAGAAATAATTTATGTTTCATTCAATCGACAAGTATTGATATTTTGATTAATTTAGTTATGTAATTTATTCATAATGTCATGGTTGAAATATGTTGAAAACTTAATGTTTTTTAATTCTATGGCTGAAAATTTGTCATTTATTTTTTATTTTTAATGTTATGGTTGAACACAATTAGAATTTTAGTGATATTTAGTGTCATGTTATTATATGTTTAACGATATGGATGAAAATTGTTGGTATTTTAATGTGTTTTGGGTCCCATTATTTTATCTTTAACGCCATTACTAAAAAATGTTGAAATTATACTCGAGAAAGAAAATTGTTATTCTACCAACAACATTAGTGTGCTTTTTTCATTTATTTTGCACAAAAAAATATTTTACTGCCATTTTTTAAAATTGTTGAAAATTAACACTAAAAAAAATACACAATGTTCCACAATACACACTTCTCGTTTTTGGGATGTTTTCATGGTTTTGGGGGGTTTTTTTGCTAGAGTTCTCGTTTTGAGTTTAAAGTTCCCATTTCAAAGTTTACATTGTTGAATGCTCCTGTAAGAATTTAACATGGCATATCCTATCATGTCATCAAATAATTAGGTAGATAATATGATCGTAGTGCCAACTCCATAAGAAATCACATCACTCAAACATCACGTAAACACCATCACGTCTCGCCATTTCATTTGAAAATTTCCAAACATCATTTCATTGTCAAAAACACTCATCAGGAAGTAACAACGCTAGGAACTTGTTGAAGCCTCGAAAATTGTTGCTTCAACGATAAAAACTACCCAATCTGGACCTTGGTTGGCAGCTCCTTTTCTGTTTAGAGTAGTGGCTCCAACTGGGGATAATGGGACCAGTTTCCAAATCTATTTTATGATAGTGCTAATGGGGTGATATGTGATATTTTGGAGTAATGCTTAAGCTAAAATTAATCTAATCTAAACTAATAATCACATGAAATTTATCCTAATTTAAACACTATATAATTATGACTATACCAAAGAGTAAAATGATGTATGTGGTCTACAGTAATGTCTAAAAGCAATTGGTAATAAATTTCATTCAATTGCAATGAGAAATGAAATTGTTTAACAATAATCGTTTTGTATAAAAAGTTATACAAAACGATTGTGAAAGATATACGCATAAGAAATTATTCATGTATTCAGCATAAAATATAGGCCATCATCATATAGAAGTGCAATAATGCTAACCAAGATTCAAACTTTCATACATAAACAACTTGAAGAGAAATTATTGCTTGATAAATAAGTAAAAAGAATTATGAGATAAAAGTACCAATTATAATACGTCCTACTCATTTTCTTCAACAATATTGATCTATTTTCAATCCATCCAACACCATCTAAGAGTAAAAAAGTGAAATTTCAGTAGAAGATGTCATATAAGATATAAATAAATCTTGTTCCATTAATTTCACCAGAACTTCGTCAAAGAGACAAAAGTGCATGTTTTGAAGATTGTTTCTGATAAAATTTCTGGACCCCTCTCTAAATGCATGAGAGGGGTTTAAATACTCAACTATAAAACTAAAAATAGATTTTTACAAATATAGTTGAGGAGGTTTAAATGACCTTCCTCATATTATGAAAAATAAAACCAAAATAGAAATGAGCATGGTGACTAATTGTTCTGCATTTGATCCTTTAGATCACAAATGTCTGTCATGGGCTTGAGCTGTGTCGGTTGGTCGATTTCAGCTTCAATTGTCCAGTGAATACAACGTCGGTCAATTCTGGAACCATTTTCTTTGTAGAATTGGTTAGGCATCGCAGGGTCATCCACTAGCTGTGATGTTTTACTAAATGTTGCCAATATGCTTCCCAGTTTAACCTGGTCATTTGCCTAATTTGTTCTGCTTTTTCTTCTATTGTTTGTCTCCATTGTAGTTCAAGCTAGTTTACATTAGGCTAGTTTACATTAGGAAGAAAACCTGGAATGGATTCTCCCACAAGGTTGGCACTATGTAAATTTTCATTAATATTTTTTATAACACTATTTGTTGCTACTACCGCGTCTATTGTTGCCTTTTCTGCCTCTCTAAGTCGAGAATCCCATTTTGAAAATAAGATTTCTTTGTGTGACTCCTCCAGTTTAGCCAAGTCGAATTTTCTCCCATATTCTGAATTCTGCCAAGTGATGAAATCAGAGACTTTATTCAATATTTCATCATATTCAAGTCTCATTTCCATGACTTGACATGTCAATTTGTCGCTTGTTTCGCAATAACAATTCCATTGTAAAATCTTCTGGCATAGTAGTTATTTTTGGTGCATCAACAGGGAGTTAAGTCTGAGCGCTTCAGTAATAAACTGATCAATTTTTGGATCATCTTTATGTAGATCATTTATTCCTTGTATTTTCACTTCCTTCTTTGCTAATCTAGTTTGATGTTTTATTTGTATCAGCTCGAACTCTTGTTGAAGCTTAGCTAACTGTATCTCTACTTGGTGGTCAAATTTTGGTTGTTGTAATTATTGCTTCCTTTAATGTTTTTCTCATCCCTCCCTCACTAATTGTTTGATAGGTTATCTCTCTAGCCATCAATTTGTTCAGAACATAGTATGGGATGACATGGGGGAAGGTAATGCTACGAAATACCCTGATATATATAAATGTTTCCTCCCCAAACCATCTGGCCACTGGGAGGATATCTACCTCAGCTTCTTTGGAAACCATGGGGGCATCTCAGTTAAAAAGTCGTTTGTGGATAGGGAGCATAACTCCATGACAAATTTTTGAAAAATATGGCTGAAAGTGAGATTCCCACATGTCTTTATGGTATATGTGAATGGGAAGTGGATTTTGGATAGTCCACTTCCATCCCATGAAAGGAAATTTCGAACTAAAACAAATTGCGTACATTACATAGGCGCTCATAAAAAATTGAGGGTAAACCCTAGAAGCAACACTTCTATTCCTTCTATACTCCATTATTGTTTTTGCTAAATTATCAAACAATATTTGTGCCCAATTCATTATAGTTTTGCTTATGGCTGCATCTATTAACGACAACCATTCTAGGGAGAATTTAGTACTATCAGGTTTGCCAAATAGTCTACATAGCATGACCGCTACAAAACTATGAGGGGGACAAATAGATGCAGTAGTGTGCATACCATTTTTGTCTTTCTTGATTTTTCCCTCATGATTTGACCAGGTTCAAGTGTAGTCTACTGGGTCCTCATTTTCTTTGGCAAACTTCTCAAAAAACTGCTTGTTGTAGATGACTTGTGGCTCTGGTAGGTGGTACATGAGCCGCAGGTTATTTGGCGTAAAAGATCCCGTAACCTCCTGGCTTCTTGTCTTCAATTATCTGTCTGATATGTCAGCTTCATCGATAACACATTTAACCATGTCTGTATAAGGGATTATCTTCAGACAAATAGTTATGCGATGCAAAAATGAGCATGTTGTATCAAACATGGAGGTGTCTGAGGAATCACATCCGTCAACTGTAACCTTTGTTTCCAAAATCCTTATCTGATCTTCCTCTAGTATATTATACATGGCATCCCATGTAGAGGTTCCTCCCTCTTTTCTGCATGTAGTATCCATAAATAGAGGAGTCATTTTGACTTATCAGAGATGATTGCCTTGCATTTCTTCACCATAGCTCCCAACGATTTGCTATGTGGATTTTCCATGAAAGTGAAGAATAACAACTATCAGCTAGTCCATCATGAAGTTCCTGTAAAACCTTCTCTGTGTCAGTTTTTTCAAGACAGCTAAGTAAAACAAAATCATAATTTATTCTAAACAACACATCATTGACAATCTGATATTGTCTAGCTTTTAATATCAAGGACCTTTTCTTTTTGTAATTTAATTGGGTTGGGGCATATCCATTTCTCAAGTAAAATATAATATCAGCATATCTTGACTCAGTGTCGTTAAGGCTTACCTCATAGACTTGTACATCGTCACCTAAATGTTGTAATGCTGATAGATTTGATGCTCCTACCAACATCCTGCAAAAACCTTGACCTTTTACAATTTTTGTTGGTCTGATTTCGGTGTCATATTCTTGCAGAGCTATAACCCAATTTGCTCTCTTCTCACCTAAATCCCTTTGTATTAACAAATTTCTTACTGGCTAAGAATGGTGCTATTACTTTGGTGTGTGTTTTGAGAAGAAAAGGTCTGAAGTGTTTTATTGATTTGAAAATAGCAAAGGCTTATTTTTCAACATCTGAGTAATTCAATTCAGCTCCCTGCAAATTGGAGCTAAAGAAAGAGATTGTGGCTTCAGTGTTTTATTGATTTACTTGTGTCAATATGGCTAGATATGATTTCTCAGAAGCGAAAGTGTATAAAATGAAATGATTTGAAAGTTTCGGCGTTGCTAAAGATGGGGCATTTATGATTGCTTGTTTTATCAAGTTAAAAGCTTCATGTTCCGAGTTTCCCCATTTAAACAAAGAATTTTTATTTATCATGGATGGAAGAGGTAAAACAATTCTTGAGAAGTCAGGGACAAATCTTTTAACAAAATTTATTTGACCTAAGAAAGATTGCATTGATTTTTTGTTATGCGATAGAGGTATTTCAGAGATTTCTCTAATTCTATCAGGGTCAATATGAATTCCTGCTTTGGACACAATGAGTCCAAGGAGATTTCCTTCACTTAACGTGAAAAAAGACTTCATGGGATTAAGAGAAATCCCATACCTTTGGCAACGTTCAAATATTTTCTTTAAATCCCTTAGATGATTACTGCACTTTCTGGAATATACAGTTATATCATCTAAGTAGATTACTATTGATTTGTTTACTAAACCTTTGAAGGCTATGTCCATGGCTCTTTGGAAAATGGCACCAGCATTAATCAACCCAAATGGCATTTTTTGATAAGAATAAGTGCCCCATTTTGTCCTGAATATAGTTTTCAGCTAGTCATTTGGATGAACTAAGTTCTGATTATAACCTGAGAATCCATCCAGGAAAGACATTAGTTTTGAGCCTGCAACTAATTTCAATATCTGTTCCATAGGGGGCAATGGGAAATTGTCATTTTGGAAAGATTTATTGAGGTTGCGGAAGTCTACCCATTTCTGAATATTGTCGTTCTTTTTTCTGAATGGGACAAGATTAGAGACCCTCCAGGAATGTCTAACAGGAAAAATAATCTTGGCTTTCAGTAGTTTATTCAATTCATATTTAATTTGAATTTCTAAGTTAGGATGGATCTTCCTTAATTTCTACTAAATAGGTCTTTCATCAGATGTCATGGGAATAGTATGTTGAATAATAGAGGTGTTGTATGTCTTAAGATCTTCATAGTTCCATGTGAAGACATTCTTGTGCCTCTTCAACAAACCTATAAAGGCTGATTTTTCATCTGACTTAAGTCTGAGACCTAGATTAATATTTTGAGGCTTTCAGTCCCAAGATTAATCAATTCAAACCTCAGAGTTGAACTCTGAATTTTTGAATTGGTGGATTGTTTAAATCTATCTTCAAGACCATATAAATCTTCCAACTTAACTATAGATTTTGGTATAGCGTTATTGATTGTTTCTTGTTAAAGTTGGTTATCATGTTGGTCTTCATGAACTATCTGGTCATCATAAGAGCCTTCTAAAGTCAGGAAGCTTACGATATCCAGATTGTTATTAGAGACTCTCTAGTTGGTGATATTATCAGGAATAGAAGGCCTAAAAATTAATTCAATGGAAAATCGATTAGGGCTATAATCCTCTGGTGGAATAAGCTTCGAAGCAACATTAGCTACAAGATCAACTCTAGAATTTTGGAGTTTAGGAATAGAGGAAATATTAAACGCTGTAAAGTGAAAGGTCAAGTCTTGGACTAACGACTGATAGTGTTTCAAATGTCCTAAAAAACAGTGTATAGTATTCCTCACCCATTTTATTTCAATTTCTGAATGTCCAAATACTTGGAGGTGTTTGATATTAAGGCTAATTGCCTTATACAAACCTTGAACTAGTGCTTCATATTTAGTAGTGTCGTTTGTACAATCAAATTCAAGTCAGCATGCTAACATAGTCTTTTCCCCCACTGGGCTAACTAATATGCATCCTGCTCCTGCTCCATTATTGGATTTAGATCCAACAAAAAATAATTTGCAAAATAAAGATCTAACTACAAGTTTATCTACAAAATTTACACATTTAGAAGTGTCTATTTGGGAAAAAATTTCAACTTGAGATACAACAAAGTTTTCTAATAAAGGTGAAGTGTGAGCATTGAAAGTCTCTAGAAATGATTCTACATAGTAGTTTTTAATGATATTGTTACTATATGCGACTAGTTCATTTTCTCCTTCTAGTTATGTTACTATGTACTTTCGATGTTTCTCGCGATCAACCCTTATTCGATTTGGCTTGCTTATAGGGAAGCCACATGTGAGACCAGTCAGTTACAAAATAGCCATGACTTTTTTCTGACCAGTCTCTACTAAGGATTAAGCCATAGAACTCAGGAATTTCAGCTACAAGTATGTCAATGACTTTTAGGGTTTGATGAAAATCTGATGGTTACTTGGTTAAGTACCCCAACAACTTTGACTTGAGATCGATCTAAATATAATATACATACAACAGATTTCTAAGGCTGGACATTCAACTTTGCACAAACTATTCTAGGTAAGATGTTAGACAAAGCTCCTGAATCAACTAAACAGTTGTGTAAATTCTTATTAAATACTTCAAAAGTAAGGAGAAATGGAGTAGTATGAGATTTAGATCTTCCTCCAATTAGAGTGATGCTGGTTGGTTCATTCTTGTTTAAAGAGGTGCTAGGGGGTCTTCCCATTTCTTGGGTGGCTTGTGAAATCACGGTAGTGGGAAGCAGTGCAGTGGGTACTACTTTGAGTTCTTTAAGGAGTATATTTTGTTGATGCTTCAATCTGCTAAGCTCATGAAAGGTGATGTTTTCCCTAGTTTTCTTCATATCATCAACAATATTATACTCCATTTCATCAGAAACTATCAGATTTTTAGGTGAAGGCAAAGAATCCAATTGAGTAGGAGTAGTTTGAGTGGATTGTGGTGAAGATTTCTTACTTGTTGTTTTGTCCCTTTGAAGTGGCATTAAATCCTTCTGCTTTGAATTTTTTTGTGACAAATCAACAGGGGTTTTACTTTGGGTAGCGACAGGAAATGCTTCTTGAGTTTCCTCATTGGGAAGGATAAAATCCCACATTCCTTGTAACTCTGCCACTTCTTCATCACCCATTTGTTCTTCATTTGTTGAAACTTCATCCTCCTCTCCATCTAATTCGACATTTGATATAGCATTTGGAGGTTTAGAATCAGTAGGGGAATTCCTTTTAAATGGTCTAAAATATTTCTTAGAGGAAGTCTCTGCTACCTATTTTTTGATATCAACCATTTCGTTAAACATGGTCCTGATGACTTTCTGTAACCCTTCAAGATCAAAAGGATCTTTTGGTGGTTTCTTCTTGGAGTCGTCCCTAAAAGTCACTTTCTTAGATTTCTGTTCTTCTAATGCATTTTGTTTTTCTACAGCTAGAATGTGTGTTTCCACAGCTATTGCCTCTTTCATATTTTCTGCTCAAGTTGGTTTGGGAGCACTATCAATGAAGATAGTTGTGTTTGAAGGTAGAGAAGAAATATACCACTCTTTTTTTACCTCATCACTAGGCTTAGACACCATTGGTATCTTATTCAATAACTTATTGAAGCGAAAGTTGAAGTCCTTAATGGGTTCTTTCTATTCGGGTTTCAAATTGGAGAGATCATTGATTAGGGTAGTTGTGGATCTATCATCCCCAAATTTAGTTAAAAATTTCTCTTGGAAAGCATCCCAACTATTAATAGAACTTGATGGTAACAAAAAGTACCATGATCCTACTGCTCCATGTAAAGTATATGGGAATAATCTTACAACTACGTCTTCTTCCACTACTTCATTCAAGTTAATGGACAACAGTAAATTGTTTATATGTTCCTCAGCTAGTAGGCCATTATTAGGATTAAATTTGGGTAACCATTTCTCTAGATGAGCTGGAAATTGATGTAAAGGCCCAACCATCCTAACAACTCCTAGGTTTGTCCATGGCCTTGGAGGATTCTGTGCCATTGTTGGTATGTGAGTAGGAGAAGGTGTAGCAGTGGTTGAAGGTGATTGGGTAGAGGAAGATGTAGTTCCTGTACCTATGTGAATCACGATCTGGAGTGGCAAGGCAGATGATTGATCTTGTGATGGTATAGACGGAATGAATGAAGATGAATATTGTGTGATGAAAGAACCTCGCTGTGAGATTCAGATGGTGTTTTCTTAGATTTCTTATAGATTGGTAGAGGGAATTAGAATAGAGGGATTCCAATATTTTCACTATGTGCTCTAGTTAACCGTTGAGATGGGGTAAACTGAGAGGTAAAACTATCTTGGGATAACTCATATTCTTCTTGAGATAACGAAATCCCCTATAATTTATGAATCAAAGATTGGACTTAAGGGGCTTCGGTAGAAGAAGAATGATATGGCTTGTTTGAGATTTCAGTAGTGCGTTCTATAATTTTCTTTGCAACTGCTCGCTTAGGATCAGGGGATTTGGAATGCTTTTGAGAAGTTGGAGGTGATGGTGAGGGAGTTTTACTCTTAGATTGGCCTGTTGATTTTGATTTACTTTCCATTCATAGCCAGGCCCTCCTTCTAGCGCCAAAATGTTGAAGCCTCAATCGTTGCTTCAACATGGGGGAAAACCACCCGATCCAGACCTTGGTTGGAAACTCCTTTTCTGTTTGGAATAGTGGCTCTGACTAGGATAATGGGACCAGTTTCCCAACGTATTTTATCATTGTGATGATGGGGTGATATGTGATATTTTGGAGTAATATTTAAGCTAAAAGTAATTTAATATAAAATAATAATCACATGCATTTTATCCTAATTTAAACACTATCTAATTATGACTATACCCAAGAGTAAATTGATGTATGTGATCTACAATAATGTCTAAAAGCAATTGGTAATAAAGATCATTCAATTGCATGAGAAATGAAATTGTTTAACAATAATCATTTCATATAAAAAGTTAGCTGAAAAAATTGTGAAATATATATCGCATAAGAAATTATTCATGTATTCAACATAAAATATAGGCCATCATCATACAAAAGTGCAATAATGCTAACTAAGATTCAAACATTCATACATAAACAATTTGAATAGAAATTATTGCTTGATACATAAGTAAAAAGAATTACGAGATAAAAGTACCATTTATAATACGTCCTACTCATGTGCTTCAGCAATATAGATCTACTTTCAATCCATCCAACACCATCTAAAAGTACAAAAGTGAAATTTCAGTAGAAGATGTCATATAAGATATAAATAAAACTTGTTCCATTAATTTCACCAGAACTTCCTCAAAGAGACAAAAGTGCACTTTTTGAAGATTATTTATGATAAAAAAATTTGGACCCCTCTCTAAATGCATGAAATGGGTTTAAATGCTAAACTATAAAACCAAAAACAGATTATTACAAAAATAGTTGAGGAGGTTTAAATGACTTTCCTCATATTATGCAAAATAAAACCAAAATAGAAATGAGCATGGTGACTAACTGTTCTGCATTTGATCCTTTAGATCGCAAATGTCCGTCATGGGCTTGAGCTGTGTCGGTTGGTTGATTTAGCTTTCAACTGTCCAGTGAATATGGCATCAGTCAGTGCTGGCACCATTTTCTCCGTAGAAGTGGTTAGGCATTGGAGGGTCATCCACTGGCTGCGAGGTTTCAATAAATGTTGCCAATATGCTTCCCAGTTTAACCTAGTCATTTTCCTAATTGCTTCTGCTTTTTCTTCTGTTGCCTGTCTCCTTTGTAGTTCAAGTTGTTTTACATTAGGAAGAAAACTTGGAATGGATTCTGCCACAAGGTTGGCGCTATGTAAATTTTCATTAATATTTTCGATAACACTGTTTGTTGTTGTTGTCGTGTCTACTGTTGCCTTTTTTCCTCTCTAAGCCAAGAATCCCAATTAGCAAATAATATTTCTTTGTGTGACTCCTCCAGTTTAGGCAAGTCTACTTTTCTCCCATCTTCTGAATTCTGCCAGGTGATGAAATCAAAGACTTTTTTCAAGATTTCATCATATTCAAGTATAATTTCCACAACTTGACTTGTCATTTGTCACTTGTTTTGCAATAAGAATTCCATTGCGAAATATTTCGGCATATTAGTTCTTTTTGGTGCATCAGTTGGGAGTTAAGTCCAAGCGCTTTAGTAATAGACTGATTAATTTTCGGATTATCTTTATGTAGATGTTTGATGTTTTATGTGCATCTGCTCGAACTCTTGTTGAAGTTTAGCTAACTGTATCTCTACTTGTTGGTCAGATTTTGCTTTCTATAATTGTTTTCCAAGTGACAAAATTTTATCTTCTTTTTCTTTAAGCTACATTTGCACCTCTGTTGCTTTTTCGATGGTCGTTGTAGCATAGGCACCTACAAACTATGACAATCTAGTAAGGTTGGCGGATGGGTTGATGGGTGAGTCTTTCCAGACAACATCCATCGGTTCATTATCAGGGGTAGTAACAGTTGTAGAATCCAATTTCCTTTTCTTCCTTGGCCTTTTAACAACAACTTTTTGTTGTGGGCTATAAAACACATCTAGAGGGGGAATCTCCTCAATTCTCAAAACTATTTTAGAGGCCAAAGTAACAAGAATTTTTTGTACCTCTTGAGTATTTAAAGTCTCCTCTACTGTAATTTCTTGAGTTGTTTTCTATTGTGGAGTTTGCAACTATGTCGTTTGTTCCTCTGTATTGAGCCTTTTATTAAAGTTATCCCATTCTTCGTCTAAATTGATCACTGGGTGTTTTATTGGCTATGTGGAGGTGGAATGGATCTCAGTCTATTTTCTAGCTAAAGTTTGCTCAGTTATATTTTCTCTAGATTGGGTTGTATCTTTTTCCAACACCCTACTTCTGCTTTTCCCATTTTGTGGTGACTTCTCTGATTCCTTGGTAGATTTCTCCTAGGATTCTACTCCAGAATCAGTTTTAGAATTTCCTTTTGAATCTCCTTCTAGACTTACACTGGGAGTAGGATTCCTTATTGGTTCAATCAATAATTGGTCCAATGGGACCTTTGTTAACCTCCTTTCTTTGTACTCGTAAAGGTTTCAAGACCTTCACGGTCAAAAATTAATTGTGCCATATGCTTCACCTCTGTGAATGTGTTTTTCTGCAAAAAGATGTCATCAAATGCATCTTTCTCATTACTGAATACTTTTATTTTCACCATGGTGGTAAAGTCTTTGACAGTGCCGAATGGGTCATATTGCCTTCCAGGTAATTTAGGTAATTGCAGAGATAACATAATCTCTACTTCTTTAAATGCATGGCCTAGGTTTTGTAATGCAAATTCTCCACACTGTAAAGGGAATGTAGGCCAAATACCTTTTTTTGCTTCTTTTAATGTTTTGCTCATCCCTCTCTCACTAGTTGTTTGATAAGCTATCTCTCTAGCCATCAATTTGTTCAGAAAATAGTATGGGAGGACATGGGGAGAGGTAATGCTACCAAATAGCCTAATATACGTAAATGTCTCCTCCCCAAACCATCTAGCCACTGGGAGGATATCTACCTCGACTTCTTTGGAGAACCTGAGGGATTTTCGGTTATAAATCCATTTGTGGATAGGGAGCATAACCCCATGACAAATTTTTAAAAATGGTGGTTGAAAGTGAGATTCCCACATATCTTTATGGTATATGTGAATGGGAAGTGGATTTTGGATAGTCCACTTCCATCCCATGACAAGAAATTTCAAACCAAAACAAATTGCGTCCATTACATAGGCACTCATAAAAAATGGAGGGTACACCCTAGAAGCAACACTTATTTTCCTTCTATACTCCATTATTGTTTTTGCTAAATTATCAGACAAGATTTGTTCCCAATTCATTAGAGTTGTGTTTGCGGCTGCATTTATTAATGGCAGCCATTCTACAGAGAATTTAGTAGTATCAGGTTTACCAAATAATCTACATAGCATGGCTGCTCCAAAACTATGAGGGGGACAAATAGATGCAGTAGTGTACATACCATTCTTATCTTTCATGATTTTGCCCACATTATTTGACTAGGTCTAGGTGCAGTCTCTTGGATCCTCATTTTCTTTGGCAAACTTCTCGATGAATTGCTTGTTGTAGATGACTTGTGGCTCTAGTAGGTGGTACATGATCCACAGGTTATTTGGCATAAAAGATCCCATAACCTCTTGGCTTCTTGTCTTGAATTCTCTGTCTGAGATGTCGGCTTCATCAATAACAAATTTAACCATATCTGTATAAGGGATTATCTTCAGACGCGCAGCTATATGATGCAAAAATGAGCATGTTGTCTCAAACTTAGAGGAGTCTAAGGAATCACATTCGTCAACTATAACCTTTGTTTCCGAAATCCTTGTTTGCTCTTCCTCCAGTATATTATACATCACCTCCCACATAGAGGTTCCTCCCTCTTTGTTGCATGTAGTATCTGTAAATAGAGGAGTCATTTCTCACTTCTCAGAACGACTGTTGTTGAGCCTCAAAATTACTCTTTCCCTAGCAACTCTTCTCATTCATTTTATTTGTTTTTCCATATGAAAGATGCATTCTCATCACGAATGATCGGTATATACTGCCTTGAGGAGGAAATTTAGAGATTTACATGTTATTCTTTTGTGTTTTGTTGTTTGAATAAATTTTTGTATATTAGCTACGGAACACAGCCTATTCTGCAGCTGCCTTCATGCTCTAATAGGTTCCAGGTCTCAGAAGGAGAAACTAGCTACATGGGCAGCTTGGAAATCATCGTGAAATGGACCCTGTCCTATTCACTTAGACCAGGTTGACAAAGAAGATGGCATAAGACTACGATCAGTGGATAAGTCAAACACAAAGACCGAAGCTAACGGGACTCTGTTTCATGGTTAATTAACATGTTTCACAGTGATGGGAAGCGTTATTCGAAACAACTACCTGTACCTACAGACTCCAACAGCCACTTGTACAACCAAATCCAATAGCCATCATGTCTTGGATTTATGTCTCCAGCAGCCGAGGAAGAAATTCCACATATCTGTCTTCTAAGTGTTTGGTTGTAGCATGTTTTTCTCCACAAATAGTTATATAATTTTTCTTATAAATACCTATGTAAAGGACCAAAGAAGTTAGTGGTTAGTGATAGTTTTATTGTTAAATCTAAGTTCTAGACTCTGTAATTTCTGGGCATTTTGTGTCCCTATTGTTAATATGAAGACTACATGTTTTATGAAAATCTGAAGGAGTTTTCTTGGAGTTGATTGAGCAAGCGTAGCCTAATCAGTTGCAAAGGGCCCCTGCACTAAAGAAGGTTTCATTTCATTTTATTTTCTTCTTCTTGTTAACTATAAATTCATCATTTGCTTTTACAATGTTTATAATCATTTTCTTACAAACAATGTTTATAATGCAATTTCCATCATTTTCTTATTAACAATGTTCATAATTTAGAGTAGCTTCCATTTTCTTGATCTCTTTTTAGTTTTTATCAGTAGTTTTGAAGATGAAACTCAGTAATATAATCTAGTTTATGTCATTCACTATTTTTCTAGTTTAAATTCTCAGTTAGACTTATCAATGCCATTTATTGTCTTTGCCATTTTATTTTTAGTTTACTGACTCATGGTGTTAATGAATGTTTATGAAAAACCCTTCAAGTTGATACTTCATCCTTAACTAAGTGGTTGAACATTTGATTTATGCAACAAGTTATTGTTGCATCTCTATATCTATTTTCTCTTAGAATAATGAAGTACATAATTCCTCAAATTTCATCCCAAGGAGACCTTTTCCCAAAATTGAGAGGCAGAGTAAGTAAGTATTTCATTTAGTTTTATTTCTGTAATTAGTTAGACATCAGTTGCAAGTTTCACTTTCAATTTTAATTCATGATTTGGAAATACTGGTAAAACAGGAATAGAAACTTTGTTTCCATTTCTTGCGTAAGCTTTGCTTCCAAGTCTTTCTTAAAGCTCTGTTTTCATTTTTAGATTTTGAGCAGTCTTTACAAAAGTTAGATTTAAGTTTTTGATAATTACATTGTAAATCATTAGGAATTAAAAGACCAAAAACCCCCCAAAACAACATAAAACACAAAAGCAAAGAAGTAAGAAGGGTTATCTAGCACAAAAATTGAA